>WNWK01026349.1:0-27487 GCA_009830355.1 Cherax destructor | reverse complement strand
CCCCGATGGGTGATTACAAGAAGTGACAAGGTTAAAGGTAGCATTCGACTCCTGGCCCATCCTGATTGAGTGTTGGACTAATCTGGTGTCCAGGAGTTTATCTGTTTGACCAATATATGAGAGAGGACACAGAATGCATGGGACCTTGTAAACACCACCAACATTATTAGATGGTGTGTTTTTATTCAATCTCTGTTTCGCTGTCCCAGTGTTTTTGAAGGTAAGGTTTTTATTGAACTCTTTCAGTGCCTATCACAGGCAGACCAAATTCTCATTGTATGTAAAATCAGAACACTTTTCCTGGCAAGCACTTCCTTAGGTTCAGTCCTCTCGAAAGTCTTCCTAGCTGACAATAGTGTCATCCCAACAAAATCAATGCGATATCTCAGTTTTGTGGCTATGTTAAATATATTGTCGGTTTCATCTAAATACTTCAGACTGCAGATACACAAGGCTCTCAGGAACATCGTAAGGAAAACACTCCTTTTAATTCCAGTTTCATGATTATAATAGTAACGAATGTATGATGACACTTTGGTGGACTTCCTATAAACTGTAAACTTGAATCTTCTGTCAACACGATGGATTAAAACGTCAGGTTCTGTTGAGAACTTAATGGAAGGTACCAGACCACTGAGTCTAGGTAGGAACTTATCAATGTTGGATCTCTAGGCCAAAAGAAAAACATTGTCTATGTATCTGAACCAACCAGCTTTATCTGGCAGAATGTCTTTAAGAAGTCTAGACTCATAGAATTCCATATACAAGTTGCTAAGGGATTTCCCATGGTCATGCTTTGTTTTTGAGAGTAGTATTTGTCTTCATACGCAAACTTGCAATCAGTAACACATAGTTTATTCAATTCAACAATTATATTCGAGGGAATGGCATGAAGAAATTGTCTTGTTACTCAAGATACGGAAGAAAATCAGGGACTGGGACTCAGGCGAACAGTGCTGTGATATCAAAACTCACAAGGGTAAATTCGTGTGAAACTTTTTTTTTTTGGAGCCTTTCAGTACGGTCAACATTATTTTTAATATGCGCTTCCAAGATCCTATCAACCATGGGAGTCAAAAGTTTAACCAACGACTTAGGTTATATGCTGCCGAGCCAACTGTTCTTATTGAAATTGTTATTGACCAGGTCGGTGTTCTTAATGAGCGGTTTATATATATATATATATATATATATATATATATATATATATATATATATATATATATATATATATATATATATATATATATATATATATATATATATATATATATATATATATATTTATTATATTTATATATATATATATATATATATATATATATATATATATATATATATATATATATATATATATATATATATATATATATATATATATATATTATAGTCGTGCCGATTAGGTAAAACTGGTCAATTAGCAAGAACTCATTTAAAATTAAGTCCTTTCTAAAATTTTCTTATACGTTTAAAGATATATATTTTTTTCATTTACGTTAATGTAAAAATTTATAATTTTGTACCAAGAGAAACTTTGAAAACCAACCTAACCTTATTACAACAAGTGCAATTTAATTTAGCCTAACCCAACTAAATATATTTTAGATACGTTAAGAATAATTTAATAATAAACAAACACAATGAAATATATTTTTTTCGTTAGGTTCAGAATGATTTTGGCGAAATTATTGCATACACAAATTTTCACTTGTCTTATATGGCAAAGTGAGCGTTGCTATTTAAGCCAAAAAGCAAGTTTTACCTAATCGGCACGACATATATATATATATATATATATATATATATATATATATATATATATATATATATATATATATATAGGATGGGAGTCCACCTCTGGTGTACACTGTGGGACCCATAGCCTCGGAGAAGTGAATAAAAGGATTCAATGAAGAATATTTAGATTTCTTTCTGAAGCCATTTGAATATTCCACTTCCCCTACCACCCCATCTTTTGGATGTCTATAAACTTTATTTCAAGACAAAATACATTGACAAAATACATTGACAGGAATACAATAGGGAGTAAAACAACATAGATAACAACTCAGAGCTACATGTCAAATACTTCTTCCAGCTCCCCAGCAGTGGGCCGCATGCCCAGAATGCTGCAGGCATTTCCCTCTGGATCGCAACACTGAGTCTCTGAAAGAGGAAGCTGGTGGCCCTGTGGTCCTTGGTTTCTATGATGAGTTTTCACCCAGCTCTTTGAGAAATTTTAGAGCACAATTGTCCCATGCTCCAAGGGTCTCCGACCCTATTGGGATGAAGTTATAGCAAAGGGGAAAGCCTTCATATTTGCGAGTCTTCTGGGTCTCCCTGTGGCTGGAAGCTCCACTCCCTTCAGCTATGGAGTATGGCAAGTAGGTGTCTGCCCTTGTGACAGCACAGGTGTAATCCCAAGCAATCTGCTTACCATCCTTCCAGGGTAGCATAGTGGCTCCATCAGGACGCTTTTGACTTCCATCAGACCTCTGCATATGGGGTTCCCGTTGAGCTGGGCAACGGGCTGTGGCGAGGCTTTTCTTTATGATGTCAGTGACCTCCTCATGTCTAGCATACTTCCCTTCTGATGTGTGACACACAAGACCATGAAGTCCGAATTGATCAGCCGTCGCCCTGCCGCAAATACACCTATGTTCGGTGAGTTTGGGGGCGGCTAGGCGAAGAGCAACACCAATCCGAATGGCCTTTGGGTCGAGTCGAGTCCCCAGAGAGGAATTGGGAACAGCTAGAAGGAAATCTCCTGAGTGTGGTGCCTTCACCGCTGGGAGACGAGCTTTGTCCTTTCCTGAAGCGTTGGTGAGCATTGTGTTGGATATTTTTCCATGATCGGTTTGTCCCAGTGGGACTGTTTGTGCTCTTTGGGAGGATCTGGTCTACTGGAGGATTCTGCCAGGATGTCCCACCGCACGGCTGCTTCAATGAACCTGGGGTCTTGAGCTCCCACCACACCTCTCAAACGTTCAGGGACAATCTTCTTGAAAAATCCACAGGAGGCCAAACACGATGACAGAAATGCAGGTAAAGCTACCTGCGTTGCTTTGCGCACCCCTATACCTCCCTGTCGCACTGGGAGGGTTGCCTGCTCCCATTGCCGATCATCTAGTGACAGATTCAGTTCCTTCTTAAGGGTTGATCTCAGGTGTGTGTCATACTCGTTGAGTGTTGGGTTGTCAAAGAGAGTGCACCTCAAGAAGTATGTGAGTCTTGGCATAGTAAGACACCTTGTGAGGAGATACAGGGGAGGATGGGCATCATGATCACTTATTTTCTCCTCCATTCTTTTCAGGTCATTCACTTTGTCCTTGAGGGCCGTGTCGATGGCCTGGTGACCCAGTGGTGCTCCCAGGAGGGTACTGTTGGATGGAGTAGTAGTAGTGACTTCTGGGAGGATTGTTCGCACCGCATTGATTATTTATTGGTTTGTTGTGATGATTTCACACTTTGAAGGATTGAGGATGAGTCCTGAGGCTTCTCCCTGTGTCTTCACCCGTTGTAGGTCATCTAACAGGGACTCCCAAGTATCAGCCAGAGTGCCATCATCCAGGTACCAGATGTTGAGCTCGCTGCGTAGGCTGGACAAACAGAAGAGAAGTGGAGCGAGTGGATCACCCTGCTGAACACCCTCAGATGAGGGAATTTCATGTTCCCCAAACAAAAGAGTCGAGGGTTTGCTGTAGCCAGCTGAAATAAAGGGAAAGAGACTGGGGAACCGATCCCGAACGGCTGGCAAGACCACATCTCTCTTCACCATATTAAAGGCATTTCTAAAGGGAAGTTTGACTACGGCCTTGTCTTCTGGTAGGTCCCTGATGTAGGCCCTTGCCGCATGAGCTGCGGCTTCACTGCCTTGAGAGTCCCCAAAGCCCAGTTGGTGTGGCTGGAGTAAACTGGCAGCTTCTAGGCGAATATTTCTTACTGCTGCTTTGGCAACTAGACGGCGAAGGGTGTTACCAACAGCAATGGGTCTGATTCCCCACCCTTCTTCTTCAAAGCGCATAATGAGGCTCCAAAAAGAAAGGTTTAATTTCTCCTGGGATTCGCCCAGCCAGGCAGTTGTTGACAAAAGTTGTTAATTCGGTGAGGAGAATTGATGCAGATGCGCCGAGTACTGGATTTACCATCTCTTTGAGGTGTTGTGGTCGAATTCCAGTGTAACCTCCTGCAGATCCTCCTGGAAATGACACTATCGCCTTATAGACTTCTGTTTCTGGCAAAATTAATTGTTCAGTGATGGGGTCTCCTTCAGGGTTGTTGTTGATGGCTATGGTGTTCCTTGACGGATGCTTTTCTCTTAGTGCTTGAGCTGTGGTCTCATCTTTGGGAGCTACAGTGTCGTCACTTGTAATTATTCTGATTGCTCCCACTGTGTTGCCTTCTTCGATTTTTTTGCTAACTAGTGCGCAAATTTTCTCGTTTTCAGTGGATTTTTTCTTGGGTCTACCTCTGTGATTCCTGCGATGATGGGGCAGAGGGACACAATTATCTGTTCTTGGGTAGTTGCGTACCGCCTTGATGATTGAAGTGGTTAGCAGTTTGCCTCGTCTTTCAGGAACTGCAAGACAAACATTGCTAAACAGGAGTAGGTTGCGCCATGCTTTAATGGTGCCTCAGGCTTCTAAATTGGTGGAGCCTCCATTCACCTGCTTAAGAAGGTCTGTGAATTTCCCTGCTGCATATGGGCGAGCCGCTTTAGGAATGTGGGATAGGGTACTGCTAGCAGTGGATTTGAATGCCAGAAGAAGGTTTTCGCACGAGAGGAGGTTGCCATTGGAATTGACATCTGCCTGTGGAGGCTGTGGATTCTTCTCTGTTGGGGGCCTATGTGATCCTGCACACCCATTGTGTGCACGAATAAGGCCATCTCTGTTGCGTGCTCGAAACTCTCCACACACCTGACATGTGCCTCTTCTTTCATTGTTGGGTGCACCATTTCCCTGGCTTTGTGGCTGGCTGGCTGCATCATCTGCCATACCTCAAACTGTGTGGTAAGTCCGGGGGGCCGTAGGGAAAATGGCACATGACACATACCGAATGTGGTTCATGGTGGTGGTGGGGAGAGCATAGGGGTCTCCTGTCCTTGGGGTGGGCAATGGGGGAGAGGGAGGTATGGGGGATGTGTGATTAGGCAGGCTCGCCAGACGGAGTCACTATATCACCACTATATGACCGAAGTCACCGCTATATATACACCACACATGCTATGCGCATACCGTGCGCATGCTAAACACATGCTATGCACTATACACTATATACACTATACACACGGTAACAAACACTCCATTATCGTAACAAGAGCACACGGTGTTTGCGCGCCTGTTTGGGGAAGGGGAAGGGGGGGAGATAGGTTTACCCCTCACCCTCTGCCTCCTTCTCCCCCATTTGGCCTTCCCTCACCGACCTCTCCTACCCTTATGTTCCCTGACTGACTTCACTTGCACAACACTTTTCTTGGTTCTAGAGTGGGAGAGGAAATGTAGAGTCTTCTAGCACTTTCCAACACGAGTTTCAGATATTCACACACCAGCCTGTTGATGATAATCCTGGTAGCAGTTCTTGATTGGAAGATATTGTGCCAAAACTCCAGAGCAGGATGCCCAGAGCCTCTCTCTGGCAGAGGTGCCAGGTATAAATTGGGATGCTTGAATGTGTTTGGATGTAGTGCGGATGATAAGAAAGAGATGATTGCTGATGTTATGAATGAAAAGAAGTTGGATGTCCTGGCCCTAAGGGAAACAAAGCTGAAGGGGGTAGGCGAGTTTCAATCGGGAGAAATAAATGGGATTAAGTCAGGAGTATCTGAGAGAGTTAGAGCTAAGGAAGGGGTAGCAATAATGTTGAAGGATCAGTTATGGAAGAAGAGAGAATATAAATGTGCAAATTCAAGGATTATGTGGATTAAAATAAGGGTCGGATGCAAAAAGTGGGTCATAATAAGTATGTATGCACCTGGAGAAGAGAGGAGTGTAGAGGAGAAAGAGAGATTTTGGGAGATGTATAGGAACCTTTGAACCAAGTGTGAGAGTAATTGTGGTAGGGAACCTAAATGCTAAAGTAGGAGAAATATTTAGAGAGGGTGTGGTAGGTAAGTTTGGGGTGCCAGGTGTAAATGATAATGGGATCCCTTTGATTGAACTTTGTGTAGAAAGGTGTTTAGTTATAGGTAATACATATTTTAAGAAAAAGAGGATGAATAAGTATACAAGATATGATGTAGTGCATAATGACATTAGTTTGTTGGACTATGTACTGGTAGATAAAAGACTGTTGAGTAGACTTCAGGATGTGCATGTTTATAGAGGGGCCACAGATATGTCAGATAACTTTTTAGTTGTAGCTACAGTGCGAGTTAAAGGTAGATGGGATACAAGGAAAATAGAAGCAGCAAGTAAAAGAGAAGTGAAGGTTTAAACTAAAAGAGGAGGCAGTTAGAGTAAGATATAAACAACTATTGGAGGCTAGATGGGCTAGTGAGAGTGTAGGCAATGGGGTCGAAGATGTATAGGGTAGGTTTAAGAATTTATTGTTAGAGTGTTCAGCAGAAGTTTGTGGTTACAGAAACGTGGGTGCAGTAGGGAAGAAGAGCAATTGGTGGAATGATGATGAGAAAATGATTATGAGGAAAAGTTAGCATATGAGAGGTTTTTACAAAGTATAAGTGATGCAAGGAGGGAAGAGTATATGGAGAGAAAAAGAGAGGTTACGAGAGTGGTGAAGCAATGTAAAAAGAGAGCAAATGAGAGAGTGGGTAAGATGCTATCAACAATTTTTTTTGAAAATGAGAAAAAGATTTAGAGTGAGATTAATAAGTTGAGGAAGCCTAGGGAACAAATGGATTTGACAGTTAAAAATAGAAGAGAGTAGAGTTATTAAATGGAAAGTTAGAGGTATCGGGAAGATGGAGAGAATATTTTGAGGAGTTGTTAAATGTTGATGAAGATAGGGAAGCTGCGATTTTGTGTATAGGGCAATGCGGAATAACATCTTGTAGGAGTGAGAAAGAGCCAGTTGTGAGTGTGGGGAAAGTTCATGAGGCAGTGGGTAGAAAGAAAGGGGGTAAAGCAGCTGGAATAGATGGGATAAAGATAGAAATGTTAAAAACAGGTGGGGATATAGTTTTGGATTGGATGGTGCTATTATTTAATAAATGTATGGAAGAGGGTAAGGTGCCTAGGGATTGGCAGAGAAAGTGCATAGTTCCTTTGTATAAAGGCAAAGGGGACAAAAGAGAGTGCAAAAATTATAGGGGAATAATTCTGCTGAGTATGCCTGGTAAAGTGTATGGTAGAATTATTATTGACAGAATTAAGAGTAAGACGGAGAGTAGGATAGCACATAAACAAGGGGGCTTTAGGAAAGGTAGGGGGTGTGTAGACCAAGTGTTTACAGTGAAACATATAGGTGAACAGTATTTGCATAAGGGTAAAGAGGTTTTGTGGCATTTATGGATTTGGAAAAGGCGTATGACAGGTGGATAGGGAGAAATGTGGCAGATGTTGCAGGTGTATGGAATAGGAGGTAGGTTACTGAAAGCAGTGAAGAGTTTTTATGAGGATAGTGAGGCTCAGGTTAGAATGTGTAGGAGAGAGGGAGAATATTTCCCATTAAAAGTAGGCCTTAGACAAGGATGTGTAATGTCACCATGGTTGTTCAATATATTTATAAATGGGGTTGTAAGAGAAGAGAAGCGGGGTAGGGGTCGGCCTAGGAAAAGATGGAGGGAGGGGGTAAAGGAGGTTTTGTGTGTGAGGGGCTTGGACTTCCAGCTAGCATGCGTGAGCGTATTTGATAGGAGTGAATGGAGACAAATGGTTTTTAATACTTGACGTGCTGTTGGAGTGTGAGCAAAGTAACATTTATGAAGGGATTCAGGGAAACCGGCAGGCCGGACTTGAGTCCTGGAAATGGGAGGAGTGTTAATGTTGCAGTTTTATAACTGTAGTGTAAATCACCTCTCTGGCAAGACAGTGATGGAGTGAATGATGATGAAAGTTTTTCTTTTTCGGGCCACCCTGCCTTGGTGGGAATCTGCCGATGTGTTATTAAAAAAAATAATATAGGATGGGGTCCACCTCTGGTACAAATTGTGGGACGCATAGCTTCGGAGAAGTGGATAAATTAAGCCATTTGAATATTCCACTTCCCTTACCACCCCATCTTTTCATTCTTTTTGTTTTACCAATAGGTATATTTTATTACATAATATGGTACAAAATATTTAAGAGATACATTGTTGATATAAAGATGACATATACAGTACACGAGGTGCGAAAGATACATGTCTAGTACACACTGTTACATGCTTGTCACTGATTATAATGCGAAAATCTCATCCAGCTCCTCAGAGCTGGGGCGCATTCCCAAAATACAGCATACATTACCCCTCTGAACAGCAGCACTGAGTCGCTGGATCAGAAAACTAGCTGCCCTGATATCCCTAGTTACCCTGTTGAGTCTTTTGCCATGCTCCTTGAGGAACTTAGATGCACTCTTTCCCCAAGAGCCAAGGGTCTCCGAGCCAATGGAAACAAACATATAATGATGGGCAAGTTTTCCATATTTTCTCGACTTCTGGAACTCCCTGAAGGTGGCAGCTGCCCCTCCTTCCTCCCTGGTGTATTGGAGATAGGTATCAGCCAAGGTAGATGCACATGTGTAGTCACACACCACCTGCTTGCCGTCTGTCCAGGCTTGAAGGGTGATACCATCTGGACGCTTTTGGCTACCATCAGATCTACATAGTTGGGGTGGCTCTCTTTCTGCTCGGCATCTGGCTTTTGTGAGGCTCCTCTTGATAATGTTATTAACCTCTCCATGTCTTACAATCTGTCCCTCGGATTTACGACACACAAGACCATGGTACCCGAATTGGTCTGCTGCTTCACTGTCGAAGGGCAACACCAATGCGGATGGTCTGTGGGTCGAGGCGTGTGCCAAGGCGGGAGTTGGGAACAGCCAACAGAAAGTACCCTGCATGAGGAACTCTCACTGCAAGGAGGCGGGCTCTATCCTTCCCTGACACACTCTGAAGGATTGCTGACGCTATATTCTCTACTATTGGGATATCTCAGTGCTACTGTTTGTAGATGTTGAGGGGAGCAGGCCTGGTTTCAGAGCCGTTAGATTATCCCAGATCATGGCTCCGTCGACGAACTTTTGGTCATGGATTCCAATCTTGTCCCTAAGATGTTCAGGGAGAATCGTTGCTACAAGCCCTTTGGATGCAATGCATGAAGACAGGAAAATAGGTAGAGCAATCTGAGATGACTTGCGGACACCAATGCCTCCTAGTCTGACTGGGAGTGTAGCTTGGTCCCACTGCCCATCTTCTAGAGTAAGGTTAAGTACTTTAGTAAAGATCTGTCTCAGGATACTGTCATATTCGTGCAGTATAGGGTTATCATATGAAGGAGCACATCTTAGGACATATGTCAACCTGGGCATACTCAAGCATTTCGTGAGAAGGTACAAGGCATCATGGGTGTCAAGATTGCCTATTCGTGTTTCCATTCTCCTTAATTCTTCCAGTTTCTTCCTGAGAATTGTGTCAATGGCATCGATTCCCAGAGGTGATCCAAGCAAGACACTATTTGTAGGGGGCAATGACTGTTGCTCCTGGTAGTTTTGATATCACTGCATCTATCACTTGTTGATTGACTGAGATGATTTCACTTGGATGGATTCAGGATGAGACCATTTCCTGTCCCCGTGTCATCACCTGTGTAAGATCATCTAGAAGGGACTCCTTTGTACCTGCTAGTGTGCCATCATCCAGGAACCAGATGTTTAGCTCACTGGTCAGTCTGACTGTGATTTCCCTAACTGCTATACAGAAGAGAAATGGTGCGATAGGGTCCCCTTGCTGGACACCCTCTGATGATGTGATTTCATGCTCTCCAAACAGGAGCATTGATTCATTGCTATATCCAGCTGAAACAAAAGGGAAGAGACCTGGGAAATGTTCTTGTACAACTTCTAATACCACGTCTCTTTTTAGGTTTGGTTGAAGCATGATGGCTGCCTCTGCGCGAATACTTGTAACAGCAGCTTTAGAAACGAGGCGGCGAAACGTGTTGCCCACTGCGATTGGCCTAATTCCTCCATCCTTCTTTTTAAGGGCACAAAGTGATGCACCAAAAAAGAAAGGTTTAATTTCGTCAGGAATCAGACCAGCCAAGGAATTGTTGACGAACCTTGTGATCTCTGAAAGCAGTGTCTCTGCAATCTCCCCGATAACTGGATTAACAATTTTCTTTAAATGCTGTGGCCTTATTCCAGTGTAACCCCCCAGCAGAGCCGGACGGAAATTACATTACTGCTTTGTAAATGTCCGAGTCTTGCACAATCAATGGGTCCACAGTGGGGACAGGTGTTGGAACTGTTGGTGCCTCTGGTTTCCCTGGCAGGGTGCTTTCCTCTAAGTGCTTCAGCAGTGTCAGCATCCCTGGGGGCAACTGTATCTTCACTGGTGATAATTCTGATTGATCCCACTGTGTTGCCCTCTTCAGTTTTCTTGCTCACTTGGACTCTGATTTTTTCGCTGTCAGTGGAGTGAGTGGGGGTTCTGCCTCTCCCATTTTTGTATTGATGGGGAAGGTGAATGAGGTTATCAGCTCTAGGAAAGTGTCTTAAGGATTTAATGATCATTGAGACTAGCTTTGTTTCCCTTCTTTCCGGCACAGCTAAGCAAACATTGCCAAAAAGTAGCAAGTTGTGCCATGCCTTGATGGTTGGTGGAGCATTTAGGATAGCAGAACCATCGTTTACTTTTATTAAGAGGTACGTAAGTTTCCCAGCTGCGTGTGGACGGGCTGCTTTGGGAATATGTGTGAGTGTCCTGATACCTGTTGCTTTAATTGCTTCCAAGATATTGTCTGATGAGATGAGATCTGTTGGAGTGGGTTCAGGTGCCTGAAGTGGCTCTGGGTTATCACGTTCCACAGAGGACATCCTGAACCCGGGCAGCTACCATGTTTGCGGAGGAAACCATTAGAGTTGAGACAACGAAGCTGTAAACACGACCGACACTTGCCGCTCCTAGTATTGCCAGCCGTGCCATTTCCCTGGCTGCTCGCTTCCTCCTGACTGGCATTCATCTGGCTAAGTAGACTCTAGGAGTGGAGTACGACATGCTGGGTGGGTAAGGTGCGTGGAAGGTAGTGAACTTGACCGTGGTGGACTGGTAGGGCTTGAGGGGTGTCGCTGGGATTTGGGTGGGGAAGGCACAGGTTGTTGGGTGGGGGTAGCCAAGGAAGAGGAGTGAGGGGAGTACACTACACATGGACTTGCACTCTAAATATTGTTCACACTGTCTTACAATACACACAACACACACAATACACACAACACACACAATACACACAACATTATTTGTTTCCCATGTACGTCATGAAAGATGTGGATATGTGCACTGCTGAACCCCAGTGTCTTCCCTCACCACCTACACACAGCGCCTCTTCCCCCTCCCCCATGGCGTGGGGGAGGAGGCACTGGTCACTTCCTCGTTAACATTAACCCCACATTGTTTTTTCCATAACATATGCCTCTAATTATTCCATGCATCGACACGTAATTATTTCTAGGTTAACTGGAAGCATGTCGCATGGTGCTGGAGGTATATGTTTTTATGAGAGTTTTTCGAGGTTTGTATATACGATAATCTAGGCCGGCACTCCCACACAGTGTAGGCCTTATTCTCCCCCACCCACACTGGCCATCTTCCACACTCCCACCACTCCACAACCTTCACAAACTGCACATCACTTCCACTATTTATGTTGAAACGATGCACTGTAATGTCTTCTCATTGCACTGGAATCTTCCCAAAGTATTCACACTGAGTCCTGTTCAGTCTTAGATCTGGTCAGCCTCTTTGATCAGTACTTATCCTTGAAAATCCCACAGCTTGCCCGGCACACGTCTTGCCATGCCAGCGCCTGGCATTAATATTATATATATATATATATATATATATATATATATATATATATATATATATATATATATATATATATATATATATATATATATATATATATATATATATATCCTCAGCCCCTACCACCCCCTATATTCTACATTCTATGTGAACGTTATTTATAGACAGAATTCATTGACCAAAAAAAAAAAAACATGAATACATTGGTACAATATATCAAAGATTATGAATCTCCGCCAGCTCCTCCAAAGCCTGACACGAGCCAAGTATGCAGCAAGGATTTTCCCTCTGGACGGCCATGCTGAGGCCCTGGAACATGAAAGTGGCCACCCTCGGGTCCCTGGTGTAGTTGATGAGTCTTGAACCCAGTTCTTTGAGGAAACGTGTTGCGGTTTTTTTCCCCATGATCCCAAGGTCTCTTATCCCTCTGGGACAAATTGATACTGGTGGCTTATGTCTCTATACGTGCCGATGTACTACTTGTACATTACTCTTCTACCATTACCACCACCACCATCACAACCACTACAACACCAACACTATAACCCCCACAACTTCCACCACAACAACCACACCATCTCTGCCTCAATCAGCACCTCAACTATCACGACAACCACCACTACTATCGTTACAACAAGCATCACTACTTCCTCCAGCACCACTACCACAAAAACCATCACTACCTTCGGCTCATTAACCATCAGCACCACCACCAACAACAATACAACAACCATCACCACCACCAACAAAAACAACAGCACAACTACTACCTCCACCAACAACAACAACAACAACAACACAACAACCACCTCCACCACTTCCATGATAACTACTACTTCTACTATGACTACTATAACTATTACTACTACTGCTACTACTGATACTACTATTACTACTACTGGTACTATTACTACTACCCTACAACGAATAAGAGTACTACTACATCTACTAATACTACTTCTACTACTACTGTTATTATTATTAGTAGTAGGTAGCAGTAGTATTTCCCACAAAAAACTATTACTACTGCTACCACCCCTACTATTACTTCTACTTCCGGTAATTACTTTAAAATAATTATAATAATAATAATAATAATAATAATAATGTAACGTATAAATTACAGCCACTTTGATGAAACTGAAGATATGCTTCTGGTAAGGAATGGAAAACTTTAAGTGAAAGAACATTCAATATAAAAAAAATAGAGAGAGACATTACCTCAGTAAGAGGAACGTGGATGGTCAAAGAGCAGAGGGAAATTGCTGCAAGTGAAATGGAAAACAGTGTGTTGCTGGTTTAAGTCCAAGGAGAGAGCCTGGCTCTCTAGACTCTCCTGAATATTATGGATGCATCAATGGCTCTTCTGCACAAAAGATAAAACCAGCGAACGGGCATGTATAAATTGTGGAGATATTGTGGTGAGAGTCGGGAGAAATACAGATGTTGGATGGGTGATGGCCATTATGAGTTGTGGTGAGTAGTGAGAGACACAAATGTTAGATGGTTCATGACTGTGATGAATGTTGTGGTGAGTTATGAGAGACACAGATGTCATATGGTTCATGACTGTGATGAACATTGTTGTTAGTTGTGAGAAACACAGCTGTTAGATTGTTCTAGGATGTGATGAATGTTGTGATGAGTTGTGAGAGACGCAGATGTTAGATGGTTCATGACTGTGATGAGCATTATGATGAGTTGTGACACAGATAATGCATGGTTCAGAGCCGTGGTGGGTGTTGTGTTCGCAGTTGTGAGAGTAGCATATAAAGAATTGTTCAGAGTTGTGATGTGTGAACGTACAAGAATTGTGAGAGAAACAGATGAAATATTTTAGGAAGGAGCTCAGTCACACACTCTCAGACCTAACAATACACAGCAACACAGTCCCACACCCAGCGCATCATACAACACTCACAAAACACAATAAAACACATGCAGTCACATCGAATACAGCGCACAACAACAAACATCTTAAACACCACTCACTGACACAATCATATGATATCACACTTAACACAGAACACAATAATACACTCTCACAACTAAAACAACTTACAGCATCATACACAAACACTCACATCTAACACAACACAGCACACATTAATTTATAACACAACACACAGCATTACAATCACATTATCTCACACTTAAGACATAACTCAATAGAACAAATACTCGAACATCTAATACAGCATCAGTAACACATTTATATCTAACACAGCACACAGAAACACACATCTTCATAACTAACACAGCAGAAAAGAGCACATTCACACACTCTCGCATCTAACCAGCACACAGCAACACACACTCACGCATCCAACACAGCATACGGAAACACACACACACACACACAAACATATATTGATCTACCACACACATATACACACAATAACACATATATACACACTTTCTCATATATAAAACAGTTCACAGCAACAGGCATACTCCGACACACAGCATCATAGTAACACAACAACTCGCCCATCTAACAGGACACGGCAACACATACACTCACCCATCTAACACAGCGCACATCAATACAGCCACACAGACACTTACCCAACTAACACAACACAAAGCAACACCATCACAAACACATTCACCCATCTAACACAGTAACACAGCCACACACACAGACACACACCCACGCACACACACACACACACACACACACGCACACACACACACACACACACACACACACACGAACACACACACACACACACACACACACACACACACAGGAGATTCAAAGAAGTGTTCACCGAGGAGACAAAAGGGACTCCAGAAAGACAGAGAGGTGGGGTACACCACCAAGTGTTAGACACAATACATGCAACCGAGGAAGAAGTGAAGAGGCTGTTGAAAGAGCTAGATACCTCAAAGGCGACGGGGCCGGATCACATCTCTCCATGGGTCCTGAGAGAGGGAGCTGAGGCGCTATGTGTACCCCTAACAACAATATTCAACACATCTATCGAAACAGGGAGATTGCCTGAGGTATGGAAGACAGTAAATGTAGTCCCAATCTTTAAAAAAGGAGACAGACATGAAGCACTTAACTACAGACCAGTGTCACTAACATGTATAATATGCAAAATCATAAAAAATATCAGGAGAAGAGTGGTGGAACACCTAGAAAGGAATAAAATTATCAACGGCAGTCAACACGGTTTCAGGGACGTGAAATCCTGTGTCACAAACCTACTGGAGTTCTATGACAGGGTGACAGCAGTAAGACAAGACAGAGAGGGGTTGGTGGATTGCATTTTCTTGGACTGTAAGAAAACGTTTGACACGGTTCCACACAAGAGATTAGTGCAAAAGCTGGAGGACCAGGCAGGGATAACAGGTAAGGCACTCCAATTGATCAGGGAATACCTGTCAGGAAGACAGCAGCGAGTCATGGTTCGTGGCGAGGTGTCAGAGTGGGCGTGAGACGAGTGCGGTTTCACAGGGGTCAGTCTTAGGACCGGTGCTGTTTCTGGTATTTGTGAATGACATGACGGAAGGAATAACCTCCGAAATGTCCCTGTTCGCAGATGATGTGAAGTTGATGAGAAGGATTCAATCGGACGAGGACCAGGCAGAACTACAAAGGGATCTGAAAAGGCTGCAGGACTGGTCCAGGAATTGGCTCCTGGAGTTCAACCCTACCAAGTGCAAAGTCTTGAAGTTTGAGGAAGGGGAAAGAAGACCGTAGACGGAGTACAGTCTAGCGGGCCAGAGACTACAAACCTCACCCAAGGAAAAAGATCTTGGGGTGAGTATAACACCAGGCACATCTCCTGAAGCACACATCAACCAAATAACTGCTGCAGCATACGTGCGCCTAGCAAACCTAAGAACAGCATTTCGACATCTTAATAAGGAATCGTTCAGAACCCTGTACACTGTGTACGTTAGGCCCATACTGGAGTATGCAACACCAGTTTTGAACCCACACCTAGCTAAGCACATAAAGAAACTAGAAAAGTGCAAAGGTTTGCAACACGACTAGTACCGGAGCTACGAGGAGAGGGTAAGGGAAATCGACCTGACGACATTGGATGACAGGAGAGTAAGGGGGAACATGATAACGACATATAAAATACTGAGAAGAATTGACAAGGTGGACAGAAACATAATGTTCCAGAGATGGGACACAGCAACAAGGGGGCACAGCTGGAAGTTGAAGACTCAGATGAATCACAGGGATGTTAGAAAGTATTTCTTCAGTCACAGCGTGGTCAGGAAGTGGAATAGCTTGGAAGCGATGTAGTGGAGGCAGGATCCATTCATAGCTTTAAGAAGAGGTATGATAAGGCTCATAGCGAAGGGAGAGAGACCCAGTAGCGGCCAGTGAAGAGGCGGAGCCAGGAGCTATGAATCGACCCCTGCAACCACAACTAGTTGAGTACACACGTCAAGAAATTACAGAATGTGCAAAGGTGTGCAACAAGACTAGTTCCAGAGATAAGAGGAAAGTACTACGAAGAAAGATTAAGGGAAATTGGCCTGACGGCACTGGAGGACAGGAGGGTTAGGGAAGACATGATAACGACATATATAATACTGCGAAGAATTGACAAGGTGGACAGAGACAGGATGTTCCAGAGATGGGACACAGAAACAAGAGGTCACAGTTGGAAGTTGAAGACACATATGTCCACAGACATCATAGCAGTCACAAAAATGAAACTCACCGGGATGATAACAGACGCAATCTTCCCACCCGAATATCAGATCCTGAGAGAAGATAGAGGGAACAGAGGGGGAGGAGGAGTTGCACTACTCATTAAAAACCGATGGTGATTTGAGGAAATGGAACGAATGGAGGAAACTGGTGAAAAGGACTACATAGTAGGTACAATTCATTCTGGGGGACATAAGGTAGTCATTGCAGTGATGTATAACTTGCCACAGAACTGCAGGAGGCCAAGAGAAGAATATGAAGAGAGCAACAGAGCAACGGTGGACACACTAGCTGAGGTGGCCAGCAGAGCTCACACGGGTAGAGCAAAGTTACTAGTTATGGGCGATTATAAATACAAGGAGATTGATTGGGAAAACCTGGAGCCACATGGGGGGGCCCGAAACATGATGCGCCAAAATGACGGATGTGGTACTAGAAAACCTCATGCATCAGCATGTTAGGAACACTACCCGAGAGAGAAGGGAGGATGAACCAGGACATTGAGGACATCACATATGAAAGGCCCCTTGGAGCTAGTGATCACGTGGTTTTGAGCTTTGCATACATAGTAGAGTTAAAAGTGGAGAGGGTAACAGGAGAAGGATGGGTATAAGCCAGACTGTAGAAGGGGAAACTAAACAGGTATGAGGAACTTCCTGCAGGAGGTTCAATGGGAAAGATAATTGGTAGGAAATTCAGTAAACGAAATGATGGACTATTTAACAACAAAGTAAAAGGAGGCAGAAAAAACGTTTGTTCCCAAGAGCAACAGAATTAATGGGAAAACCAGAACGAGCGCTTGGTTTACCCAAAGGTGTAGGAAGGCAAAAACTAAATGTACTAGAGAATGGAAAAAGTACAGAAAACAAAGGACCCAGGAAAATAAAAAGATTAGTCGAAGAGCTAGTAACGAGAATGCACAGATAAATAGCGAGGCCCAGCGACAGTACGAAAATGAATTAGCATCAAAATTCAAGTCTGACCCGAAGATGTTGTATAGCCACATCAGGAGGAAGACAACAGTCAATGACCAGTTAATCAGGCAGAGGAAAGAAAGTGGGGAGCTAACATGAAACGACCAAGTATGTGAGGAGCTCAACATGAGATTTAAGGAAGTATTTACAGTACAGAGAGAAAGGACTCCGGGAAGTGAGAACATGGGGGTACATCAACAAGGAATATACCAACAAGAGTTGAATGAAATACACACAATCAAGGAGGAGGTGAAGAAGCTGCTAAGAGACCTTGATTCCTCAAAGGTGGTGGGACAGGACAACATTTCTCCGTTGCTCCTTAGTGAGAGAGCGGAGACTCTGCATTTCCCACTAATAAAAAATTTCGACACATCCATAGAAACTGGGCAACTACCTGCGGTATGGAAGACGGCAAATGTAGTCCCCATTTTTAAGAAAGGAGACAGACACAAGGCACTAAACTATAGACCAGTGTCACTGACAAGTGTAGTATACAAAGTCATGGAGAAGATTATCAGGAGAAGAGTGGTGGAGCACCTAGAAAGGAATGAGCTTATCAACGACAGCCAGCACGGTTTCATGGATGGGAAATCCTGTGTCACAAACCTACTGGAATTCTATGACAGGGTGACAGCAGTAAGACAAGAGAAGGGTGGGTATATTTCATTTTTTTGGACTGTAAGAAGGCGTTTAAAACAGTTTCACACAAGATATTAATGCAAAAGCTGGAGGGCCCTGCAGGGATAACAGGGAAGGCACTACAATTGATCAGGGGATACCTGTCAGGAAGACAAGAGCGAGTCATGGATCGTGGCGAGGTGTCAGAGTGGGCGCATGTGACGAGCGGGTTTCCACAGGGGTCAGTCCTAGGACCGGTGCTGTTTCTGTTATTTGTGAATTACAGGACGGAAGGAATAGATTCCGAAGTGTCCTTGTTTGCAGTTGATGTGAAGTTAATGAGAAGAATTCAATCGGGCGAGGACCAGGCAGAACTATAACCCCACCAAGTGCAAAGTCATTAAGATTGGGGAAGGGCAAAGAAGACCGCAGAAGGAGTACAGTCTAGGGGGCCAGAGACTACAAACCTTACTCAAGGAAAAGGATCTTGGTGTGAGTATAACACCGGGCACATCTCCTGAGCCGCACATCAACTAAATAACTGCTGCAGCGTAATGGCGCCTAGCAAATCTAAGAACAGCATTCCCACATCTTAATAAGGAATCGTTGAGGACCCTGTACACGGTGTAAGTTAGGCCCATATTGGAGTATGCAGCAGCAGTTTGGAACCCACACCTAGCCAAGAATGTAAGGAAACTAGAGATAGTGAAAAGATTTGCAACAAGACTAGTCCCGGAGCTAAGGGTTATGTCCTACGAGGAGAGGTTTAGGAAAATCGACCTGGCGACGCTGGAAGACAGGAGAGATAGGGGGGATATTATAACGACATATAAAATGCTGAGAGGAATCGACAAGGTGGACTGAGACAGGATGTTCTAGAGATGGGACAGCAACAAGGGGTCACAGTTGGAAGTTGAAGACTCAGATCAATTACAGGATGTTAGAAGTATTTCTTCATTCACAGAATTGTTAGGTTGTGGAATAGTCTGGGAAGTGATGTAGTGGAGGCTCGTGGAGCAGGAAGAGTGATCTAGTAGCGACCAGTGAAGATGCGGGGCCAGGAGCTGTGAATCGACTCATGCAACCACAACTAGGTGAGTATGCTTACACACACACATACACACATACACACACACACACACATATATACACACACATACAGATTCACACACACACTCACATCTAAAACAGCACACAGTAGGACACGCTCACAGGTCTAGCACAGCAGACAGCATAGCCACTCACATCCTCCCCCATGTAACACAACAGGCTAGCCACACATATACTCTCTCGTCTAACACAGCATACAACGAGACACCCTCACGTCTAACACTTGACACAATACACACTCACGTCTAACACACCAGCATAGCCACACAAGTACTCTCTCGTCTAACACAGCAAAACAATAAACACCCTCACATCTAATACAGCACACAGTAACACCCCTCACATCTAACACAGCACACAGTAACACACCCTCACATCTAACACAGCACACAGTAACACACCCTCACATCTAACACAGCACACAGTAACACACCCTCACATCTAACACATCAATACACACCATCACATCTAACACAGCACACAGAAACCAAACACCCTCACATCTAACACAGCAACACAATAAAAGAGCAACACAACAAAAAGCAACATAATAACATAGCAACACAATAAAATAGCAGCACAAAAACAACAACACAATAACACAGCAACACAGTACCACAGCAATATAGCAACACAGTAACACGGCAACACAGTGACACAATATCACAGTAACACAAAATCACAGTAACTCAAAATCACAGTAACACAAAATCACAGTAACACAGCAAAACAGTAACACATAAGCACAATAACACAACAATACGTTAACACAGCAACACAATAACACAAAATCACAGTATCACAGCAACACTGTAACACAGCAACACAATAACAGACATTCAGACTGAAAGCTTTCTCAACAGTTCCCGTTCCCTTTACTTCACAAATATTTTGTTAAGCATACTTTCTTTATTTGTTCTCCTTCTCTGTCTGTCTGTCTGTCTGTCTGTCTATGTCTTTGTCTCTCTCTGTCTCTCTCTCTCTCTCTCTCTCTCTCTCTCTCTCTCTCTCTCTCTCTCTCTCTCTCTCTCTCTCTCTCTCTCTCTCTCTCTCTCTCTCTCCTCTCTCTCTCTCTCTCTCTCTCTCTCTCTCTCTCTCTCTCTCTCTCTCTCTCTCTCTCTCTCTCTCTCTCTCTCTCTCTCTCTTTTCTCTCTCTCTCTCTCTCTCTCTCTCTCTCTCTCTCTCTCTCTCTCTCTCTCTCTCTCTCTCTCTCTCTCTCTCTCTCTCTCTCTCTCTCTCTCTCTCTCTCTCTCTCTCTCTCTCTCTCTCTCTCTATCAACTTTCGAGTCCCTCCTTCTTCAGGTTGAGGTTGAAGAAATAAGCTTCCAGTATCTACCCCTCCACTACTTGTGTCGACTCCAGAAGTAGTGAGGAGCACTGGATTTCAGAAGGACTATGCCAGCCAATAGACTTGCTCTAGGCCTCTTGTCCATTGCTTTCCCTAGACGAGGGGAGAAAATATTGAATCAGTCTGCGAATGCCACAGGAAAATCTTACACATGCCCGTCACGACGCGCAATATACGCCCTGATATCACACATTGTATCCTCCCTAACATCCACAATATACCAACTTGTGTGGGTAATTCCATTCTGCGAAATTCTGCTGACGATAAGATCTCAAAGCATGAAGGGAATATGTTTTGGAAACCTCGAAGAGTGAATTCCTTACTACCATTGCTGACTGTGAGAGCACTTGGCTACTTTACAATGATGGAAATAAATGGTATAAAATACCGACACAATGGAAAAATAAACACATAAGCAGTATAATGTGATCCTTTATTGACAACGTTTCGCCCACGCAGTGGGCTTTATCGAGTCACAGACAGATCTACCTGGAAAATGAGCAACATAGAGATATATATAGGGTACAGTCAGGTGGAGAATGCTGGGTCAGATGGAGAAAGCTGCATGTGAGTCTTAAAAGTAGTGTGAAAACATAGTGTGACTTAAAGGACCTGCAGTGTACCATTCTTGAGTTCTAGGTGGGATAGCGTTGAAGAAGTTTCTTGGCAATAGGTTCAGCTATGTTGTAGAAGCCGTTGTTCTGGTTAAAGTTGTTGGACATACAGATGAGTGATGATTCTAGGATTCTTCGGTATTGCGTGTTGTCTTCTCTGGCGATGAGTCTTGCGTTTCTGTAGTTGATTAAATTTACACAACCATAAGAACATAAGAACATAAGAAAGGAGGAACACTGCAGCAGGCCTGTTGGCCCATACTAGGCAGGTCCTTCACAATCCGTCCCACTAACAGAATATTTGCTCAACCCAATTTTCAATGCTACCCAAGAAATAAGCTTTGACAATTCTACCCACTCATGCGCAAGTCCACTCAAATCCAACCCTCTCACTCATGAATTTATCCAACCTAAATTTGAAACTACCCAAGGTCCTAGCTTCAATAACCCTACTAGGCAGACTGTTCCACTCATCAACTACCCTATTTCCAAACCAATACTTTAAGAACATAAGAACATAAGAAAGGAGGAACACTGCAGCAGGCCTGTTGGCCCATACTAGGCAGGTCCTTCACAATCCGTCCCACTAACAGAATAAGAACATATAATCAACATTTAATCAACTACAGAAACGCAAGACTCATCGCCAGAGAAGACAACACGCAATACCGAAGAATCCTAGAATCATCACTCATCTGTATGTCCAACAACTTTAACCAGAACAACGGCTTCTACAACATAGCTGAACCTATTGCCAAGAAACTTCTTCAACGCTATCCCACCTAGAACTCAAGAATGGTACACTGCAGGTCCTTTAAGTCACACTATGTTTTCACACTACTTTTAAGACTCACATGCAGCTTTCTCCATCTGACCCAGCATTCTCCACCTGACTGTACCCTATATATATCTCTATGTTGCTCATTTTCCAGGTAGATCTGTCTGTGACTCGATAAAGCCCACTGCGTGGGCGAAACGTTGTCAATAAAGGATCACATTATACTGCTTATGTGTTTATTTTTCCACTTTACAATGATGTTGTATTCGCTCTCTTTCTACTGTATTGCTATGTACCACAGTTCTTATATGTTTTTTTTATTCTCTAGGTGAAAATACTAAGTTTAAAGTTGAATGGAACAAAAACCCAATAACCCGCACCTAAGAGAGGGAAAACTTATGATAACGTTAGTCTAACTTGGACCATTGACTTGTCGGACAGAAACATCGTCATAAGTTTCACTCTCATAATTGGGGAGTTATTTGTTTATTTAAAGTTTAATAAGAGGAAAACAATCAGCCTCTTTTTTGGGAAGCCCTGTTACGCAGAAGTGTTATAAATACGCCTGTTTTTAAAGAAATACAGAAAACCGACATATTCGGATACTTATCTGACCGTTTTTTCTCTCAGTCTCAAGAAACAAACTAAAACTGGATTCTTTACTGACTTATTTTACTGTGAACATAAGAACATAACATAAGAACATAAGAAAGGAGGAACACTGCAGCAGGCCTGTTGGCCCATACTAGGCAGGTCCTTCACAATCCGTCCCACTAACAACTGACCTCAATTGTAGGCAAATTACTAGAGTCAATTATAGCTGATATTATTAGAAGCCATCTAGATAACCATAATTTGATTAATGATACCCAGCATGGATTCACGAGGGGCCGTTCCTGCCTATCTAATTTATTAACCTTCTTCAGTAAAGCTTTTGAGGCTGTTGATCACGATAAAGAATTCGATATTGTTTATTTAGACTTTAGTAAGGCTTTTGATAGAGTACCGCACCAGAGACTATTAAAGAAAGTGGCAGCTCATGGCATTGGGGGAAAAGTGCTGTCATGGATCGAGTCATGGCTCACCAATAGGAAGCAGAGAGTGTGCATAAATGGGGTTAAATCCGAATGGGGACTTGTAACAAGTGGTGTTCCACAGGGATCAGTCTTAGGCCCATTGTTATTTATAATATATATCAATGACCTTGATGAGGGAATTACTAGTGATATGAGCAAATTCGCCGACGACACGAAGATAGGTAGGATAATTTATTCAAACATAGATGTCATAGAACTTCAGGAAGATTTAGACAAACTTAATTCGTGGTCAGAAAAGTGGCAGATGCAGTTCAATGTAGATAAATGCAAGGTTCCGAAGCTCGGGAGTGTCCATAACCCAAGCACTTATAAGTTAAATAACGTAGAACTTAGCCATACAGATTGCGAGAAGGACTTGGGGGTGATGGTAAGCAGCAACCTTAAACCAAGACAGCAATGCCTAAGCGTTGGAAATAAATGGTATAAAATACCGACACAATGGAAAAATAAACACATAAGCAGTATAATGTGATCCTTTATTGACAACGTTTCGCCCACGCAGTGCTTTATCGAGTCACATACAGATCTGTATGTGACTCGATAAAGCCACTGCGTGGGCAAACGTTGTCAATAAGGATCACATTAACTGCTTATGTGTTTATTTTCAATGCCTAAGCGTACGTAATAAGGCAAATAGATTACTGGGATTTATATCAAGAAGTGTTAGCAACAGAAGTCCAGAGGTTATATTACAGCTTTATACATCATTAGTAAGGCCTCACCTAGATTACGCAGCTCAGTTCTGGTCTCCATATTACAGAATGGACATAAATTCGTTAGAAAACATTCAGGTAGAATGACCAAATTAATACATAGCATTAGAAATCTTCCTTACGAAGAAAGATTGAAGACTCTAAAATTACATTCACTTGTAAGACGTAGAATGAGGGAGAATGATCGAGGTATACAAGTGGAAAATGGGTATTGGGGATATAAATAAGGTCTTGAGGATATCTTCCAAGAGAAAACCCGAATGGATTCGTTAGATGTTTAGATTTAGAAAGGATATAGGAAAGTATTGGTTTGGAAATAGGTAGTTGATGGAACAGTCTGCCATAGGTTGAGCTAGGACCTGGGTAGTTTCAAATTTAGTTGGATAAATTCATGAGTGAGAGTGGATTTGGGGGACTCGCACATGAGCGTTGTCGCTTATTTCTGTAGCATTGATTGGGCGGGAGCAAAATATCTGTTAGTGGGACGGATTGTGAAGGACCTGCCTAGTATAGGCCAACAGGCCTGTGCAGTGTTCCTCCTTTCTTATGTTCTAATATTTGCTCAACCCAATTTTCAATGCTACCCAAGAAATAAGCTTTGACAATTCTACCCACTCATGCGCGAGTCCCACTCAAATCCAACCCCTCTCTCTCATGAATTTATCCAACCTAAATTTGAAACTACCCAGGTCCTAGCTTAATAACCCTACTAGGCAGACTGTTCCACTCATCAACTACCCTATTTCCAAACCAATACTTTCCTATATCCTTTCTAAATCTAAACTTATCTAACTTGAATCCATTATTGCGGGTTCTCTCTTGGAGAGATATCCTCAAGACCTTATTTATATCCCCTTTGTTAATACCCATTTTCCACTTTTATACCTCGAGCATAAGAAAGGAGGAACACTGCAGCAGGCCTGTTGGCCCATACTAGGCATGTCCTTCACATTCCATCCCACTAACAGAATATTTGTTCAACCTAATTTTCAATGCTACCCAAGAAATAAGCTTTGATAATTTTATTTACTCATGTGCAATTCCCACTCAAATCCAACCCCTTTCACTCATGAATTTATCCAACCTAAATTTAAAACTACCCAGGGTCCTTGCTTCAATAACCAAACTAGGCAGACTGTTCCACTCATCAACTACCCTATTTCCAAACCAATACTTTCCTATATCCTTTCTAAATCTAAACTTATCTAAATAAGACACATATGCAACACTTGGGTATCTTTATTGAGGAAACATTTCGCCACACAGTGGCATCATCAGTCCATACAAAGGAGAATCGTGAAGAACAGGAGGAGTGTGAGGTTGTCAGGCCCTCAATCTTGAGTAGATGTTGTCAGTCCTACTTCCACATTGAACAAATGTGACACCTCCTACAACTGCTGCACCTCTCTTGTCTACAGTATATAAGCTCCCTCTGCTCATATGCTGGTATTCTATTCAAGATTGATGGACTGACAACATCTACTCAAGATTGAGGGCCTGACAACCTCACACTCCTGTTCTTCACGATTCTCCTTTGTATGGACTGATGAAGCCACTGTGTGGCGAAACGTTTCCTCAATAAAGATACCCAAGTGTTGCATATGTGTCTAATTTACCAACTCGTCGGTTCTCTGAACCATTCATTCACATCCTGTCTGACACTGCAACATCTTGGTATCTTAATACAGGGATTTCTTCGCTTGCCTATTCCTTGGGCACGACCTACTTCCATATTGAACAAATGTGACACCTCCTACAACTGCTGCACCTCTCCTGTCTACAGTATATAAGCTCCCTCTGCTCATATGCTGGTATTCTATTCAAGATTGATGGACTGACAACATCTACTCAAGATTGAGGGCCTGACAACCTCACACTCCTCCTGTTCTTCACGATTCTCCTTTGTATGGACTGATGAAGCCACTGTGTGGCGAAACGTTTCCTCAATAAAGATACCCAAGTGTTGCATATGTGTCTAATTTACCAACTCGTCGGTTCTCTGAACCATTCATTCACAAACTTATCTAACTTGAATCCATTATTGCGGGTTCTCTCTTGGAGAGATACCCTCAAGACCTTATTTATATCCCCTTTGTTAATACCCATTTTCCACTTGTATACCTCGATCATGTCTCCCCTCATTCTACGTCTTACAAGTGAATGTAATTTAAGGGTCCTTAATCTTTCTTCGTAAGGAAGATTTCTAATGCTATGTATTAATTTAGTCATTCTACGCTGAATATTTTCTAACGAATTTATGTCCATTCTGTAGTATGGACACCAGAACTGAGCTGCGTAATCTAGGTGAGACCTTACTAATGATGTATAAAGCTGTAATATAACCTCTGGACTTCTGTTGCTAACACTTCTTGATATAAATCCCAGTAATCTATTTGCCTTATTACGTACGCTTAGGCATTGCTGTCTTGGTTTAAGGTTGCTGCTTACCATCACCCCCAAGTCCTTCTCGCAATCTGTATAGCTAAGTTCTACGTTATTTAACTTATAAGTGTTTGGGTTATGGACACTCCCGAGCTTTAGAACTTTGCATTTATCTACATTGAACTGCATCTGCCATTTTTCTGACCAGGAATTGAGTTTGTCTAAATCCTCCTGTAGTTCACTGGCATCTACGTCTTAATCGATTATCCTACCTATCTTCGTGTCATCAGCGAATTTGCTCAATCACTAGAAATTCCCTCGTCAAGGTCATTTATATATATTATAAACAAAACGGGCCCAAACCGATCCTGAGGAACGCCACTTGTTACAGCTCCCCACCTGATTTAACCCCATTTATGCACACCTCTGCTTCCTATTGGTGAGCCATGACTCGATCCATGACAACACTTTTCCCCAATGCCATGAGCAGCCACTTTCTTTAACAGTCTCTGATGTGGTACTCTATCAAAAGCCTTACTAAAACCAAATAAACAATATCGAATTTTTATCATGATCAACTGCCTCAAAAGCCTTACTGAAAAAGTTAATAAATTAGTTAGGCAGGAACGGCCCCTAGTGAATCCATGCTGAGTATCATTATCAAAATTTTGGAAAAATAAACACATAAGCAGTATAATTGATCCTTTATTGACAACTTTGCCCACGCAGTGGGTTTATCGAGTCACAGACAGGTAGATCTGTCTGTGACTCGATAAAGCCACTGCGTGGGCGAAACGTTGTCATAAAGGATCACATTATACTGCTTATGTGTTTATTTTTCCATTGTGTCGGTATTTTACCATTTATTTCAATCAAATTATGCCTATCGAGATGGCTTCTTATGTTATCAGCTATAATCGACTCTAGTAATTTGCCTACAATTGATGTTAGACTTATTGGGCTGTAATCAGTGAAGACGTGTCTAGTGTACTCCCTGTGGACTGAATCAAGATGCCCCCTATTGAGCAACTTTACCAGCAGCTTAAGGAGGAATTGAGGGTAGCGAAGCTTGAGATACGGCGATTGATGGAGGAAAACAAGAGGATTCGTAGTAGTCCTCCTGTTGTGAGTCCTCAGGTCAAGAAGGGAACCGGGCAGTGGCCGGACAGCATGGGACGAAGGAAGATCAAGAAGACGAATGGAGAGG
>WNWK01026348.1:0-27487 GCA_009830355.1 Cherax destructor | reverse complement strand
ATATTTCTAAAATTATCATTTACATTTATCTAAAGGTTATACATTATTATTACTGTTTTTCCTAATTACCTGAGAGTGGGTGAGATGTTATCAGCAAATTTTGTTGAAAATAAGAAAAGTTTTGGAATGAGATTAATAAGTTGAGGAAGCCTAGAGAACAAATGGATTTGACAGTTAAAAATAGGAGAGGAGAGTTATTAAATGGAGAGTTAGAGGTATCGGGAAGATGGAGAGAATATTTTGAGGATTTGTTAAATGTTGATGAAGACAGGAAGCTGTGATTTCGTGTGTAGGGCAAGGAGGAATAACATCTTGTAGGAGTGTGGAAGAGCCAGTTGTGGGTGTAGGGAAGTTCGTGAGGCAGTGGGTAGAATGAAAGGGGTAAGGCAGCTGGGATTGATGGGATAAAGATAGAAATGTTAAAAGCAGGTGGGGATATAATTTTGGAGTGGTTGGTGCTATTATTTAATAAATGTATGGAAGAGGGTAAGGTACCTAGGGATTGGCAGAGAGCGTGTATTGTTCCTTTGTATAAAGGCAAAGGGGACAAAGAGAGTGCAAAAATTATAGGGGAATAAGTCTGTTGAGTGTACCTGGTAAAGTGTATGGTAGAGTTATTATTGAAAGAATTAAGAGTAAAACAGAAAGCAGGATAGCAGATGAACAAGGGGCTTTAGGAAAGGTAGGGGTGTGTAGACCAAGTGTTTACAGTGAAACATATAGGTGAACAGTATTTGGATAAGGGTAAAGATGTTTTTGTGGCATTTATGGATTTGGAAAAGGCGTATGATAGGGTAGATAGGGGGCAATGTGGCAGATGTTGCAGGTGTATGGAATAGGAGGAAGGTTACTGAAAGCAGTGAAGAGTTTTTATGAGGATAGTGAGGCTCAGGTTAGAGTGTGTAGGAGGGAAGGGGACTATTTCCCAGTAAAAGTGGGCCTTAGACAAGGATGTGTGATGTCACCGTGGTTGTTCAATATATTTATAGATGGGGTTGTAAGAGAAGTGAATGCGAGGGTCTTGGCAAGAGGTGTTGGGCTAAAAGATAAAGAAGCAAATACAAAGTGGGAGTTGTCACAGTTGCTTTTGCTGATGACACTGTGCTTTTGGGAGATTCTGAAGAGAAGCTGCAGAGGTTGGTGGATGAATTTGGTAGGGTGTGTAAAAGAAGAAAATTGAAAGTGAATATAGGAAAGAGTAAGGTGATGAGGATAACAAAAAGAATAGGTGACGAAAGATTGGATATCAGATTGGAGGAGAGAGTATGGAGGAGGTGAATGTATTCAGATATTTGGGAGTGGACATGTCGGCGGATGGGTCTATGAAGGATGAGGTGAATCATAGAATTGATGAGGGGAAAAGGGTGAGTGGAGCACTTCGAGTCTGTGGAGACAAAGAACCTTGTCCATGGAAGTAAGAGGGAATGTATGAGAGTATAGTTATACCAACGCTCTTATATGGGTGTGAAGCATGGGTGATGAATGTTGCAACGAGGAGAAGGCTGGAGGCAGTGGAGATGTCATGTCTGAGGTCAATGTGTGGTGTGAATATAATGCAGAGAATTCGGAGTTTGGAAATTAGGAGGAGGTGCGGGATTACCAAAACGATTGTCCAGAGAGCTGAGGAGGGGGTTGTTGAGGTGGTTTGGACATGTAGAGAGAATGGAACGAGACAGAGGACTTCGAGAGTGTATAAATCTGTAGTGGAGGGAAGGCGGGGTAGGGGTCGGCCTAGGAAAGGTTGGAGGGAGGGGGTAAAGGAAGTTTTGTGTGCGAGGGGCTTGGATTTCCAGCAAGCATGTGTGAGCGTATTTGATAGGAGTGAATGGAGGCATATGGTTTTTAATACTTGACGTGCTGTTGGAGTGTGAGCAAAGTAACATTTATGAAGGGATTCAGGGAAACCGGCAGGCCGGACTTGAGTTCTGGAGATGGGAAGTACAGTGCCGGCACTCTGAAGGAGGGGTGTAAATGTTGCAGTTTTATAACTGTAGTGTAAAGCACCCTTCTGGCAAGACAGTGATGGAGTGAATGATGATGAAAGTTTTTCTTTTTCGGGCCACCCTGCCTTGGTGGGAATCGGCCGATGTGTTAATAAAAAAAAAATAAAAAAATTCTCCAATAGCTATATATTACGTATATTTAAATGTCATGCAGAAACCTGCATAACAGCGTGGTTGAAAAGATAAGACTTCGGAGGCTTCTTACTTTATTTGTAATAAAGGTGCAGGTAACAGGCTGCGTGTCTGTGGCCATGGCCAAGGGCCATGCCTTGCGAGAGGGAGAGGAGTAGGCCTGTTGACTGACTGAAGTTTGGGCGCCAAGTGAGGGAGAGGCAGGGGTGAGGCAGACTCACATGGGTATGCCTCCAGGCTTGCCCTCTGGCGGAATACTATGGAAACTAGCATGGCACGAAATATGAACTCAGCTGGCAGACAGCATGGGCTGTCTATGCAGACAGTCAGGCTGTCTACATCGCTCGGTCACGCTACCCATGGTCGTCCCGACCATGAATGGCATTAAAAAAAACTCGGGTCTCTCTCTCACAAGAACAGGTCACAGAACACGAAAGAAAAAAACATATATACATAAACATATGGACATAGAAAAAAAACTTCCTCCAGAGAGGGAAGAAAAAAACGGTGTGCTTCGTGGTCTAAGGCAGTGAGCGTCGATGCAGCACTGCACGCCTTCCTGCGTCTGGATATATACTGCAACACAGGAGACATGAGCTGTGACATAACAGGGTACGGTCTCCTCTGGAATGTGAAGCAGACATCGTAGTAGTCGCTGCAGGGGTTCACTCAACCTGGGGCACAACTGCTGGTGTCCTCGAGTGAGGCGTCGTCAGTAGTCGCAACAGGACAGGACTGGCAAGCGACTCAGGAGGACATTCCTCGACTGGTACTGTCGCTGGAGGTGTCGCTGCTGGCGAGTGTGGAGTGAGTCGTGGCAGGGACGACTCGGCGAAAGACTCTAGTTCCTGTGTCAGCATTGGCTTGTTCTGTCCTCTGTCCAGCTGTACGGGCAGGCCGATTTTCTCTTCCCCGACTCACGTAGGGGGAGAGTTTTTTTTCGGCCTGCACCGGCAATTTCCTGTTGTAAATGTCAGGTGACCGGAAGCCAGTTTCCCCTGGGTAACCTTGCTTGCTTGTTTACACCTTCGTGCCCGCCAGTATTGTCGTGTCGAGACGACACGCGGTAGGTGGCCGAGCGGATGTAAACAGCCTACCCAGAGGCTGTTTCAAACTGCGCGGCACTATGGTGCTGCCCTCTATAGGCCTATCAAGGTCGGGCTGGTCAGCCATGCTTCTCTCTCACTTAGACGGCCTACCTCACTGAACCAGCATCTACCCTTGCTGGCTCCCGGTCACCTCACGCTCTGTCCCACTGTCAGGGCAATTCGGGTGTCATCTGCAGAGAAAGACACGGCTTACATCTCTGTCTATGTCGGATATGAGGATGAGGAACAGGATGGGAGCGAGTACTGTGCCTTGTGGAACAGAGCTTTTCACCGTAGCCGCCTCAGACTTTACTGTTTACTATTACTCTTTGTGTTCTATTTGTTAGAAAGTTATAGATCCATCTACCAGCTTTTTCTGTTATTCCTTTATCACACATTTTGTGCACTATTACACCATGGTCACACTTGTCGAAGGCTTTTGCATTAATAAACTGAGTCTAGTCATCGGCCGTATCTCTGCACCTATGCTACCATTCTACTGCCCAAAGTAAGCAGCCAAGAAGATAGACTTAACAGTTGGGCACAGGGACAACAGTGAGGGAGGGGTAGGTAGAGGTATTAGGCCCCTGCAGAGGCGCTATCAATCCACCGGGAGATCCAGGAAATGTTAAGGGAAGCAGTAATGGCGATGCTTAAATCGGACCCAGAGACACACAGGGAAAGGCAATGGGAAGAGGAGAGGGAGAGGTTAATTATTATTCATTGGCTTCAGGAGTATACCACACAGGAGGCCGAAGGGAAAACAAATGAAGACAACAGGGTGAGAAAAAAGAGAGTGAAAATATCATCAACAAAACAGGAGAGGAGGACATGACCGACCTAATATATTTTCAGAGAATAGGAGGATACTCAAACGAAAATAATGCCTGTCAAATTGATTTTCAGGACGGAAACAGTGCAAAACAGGATCCTGCATCAGAAATCACGGCTAAAGGAAATAAAATACCAGTGGGTGTATTTAGACCGCGACAGAATGAGAACAGAATGACAAACTGAGAGGATATAAAGGCGCAAGGGACAAGAGAGACAAGGTATAACAGTTTATTACATTACGTAAAAATAAATGCTGGTGCTTAGGGGTTAAAAGCCTGTCTAGGGGTATTTAAAATATTAAACAAAACCAACCTAGGGCCAAGCTTATTTCTTCACAAAAATCATTAGGTAAATGGTCAATATTTATATTAACTCTCAGGAAGGGCACAAAAACTAACATACACAAAAATATAACTATATTAATAGTAAACTTACATATACAACATACAAAACATTATTATCTGTACTCTCCACTACACAGGCCCATGCACGCTAGGACCTTACAAGTAAAATTAGGAGAGTACATACAAAATTATTAAATAACCTATGACATAAACTTACCCAAAATACCCCCCTCCCTACTTACACAAACAGCAAACCGTGACGTCTTGCTCCAGCCACCACTCTTCCAGTACTGACTCCTACACACCTCTCCTGCCTCCTCTGGCCACTCTGACCAGGTCCAATACGCATCCCATTTCAGAACAAATCCATACACTGACACTATTAATGGAGCGTTTTTTATACACATATTTTCTACAATACCCTGTGCAGCACAAAGCTAGACGCAGAGTCACCCAGAATTGAGAGGAGGAGCAGCAAGCATAAACACCCACAGAATACTGCAACCAGAGTCGGGAGGAGCAGCAAGCACAATCACCTACAAAATACTACAACCAGAGTCGGGAGGAGCAGCAAACACAACCACCCACAGAATACTGCAACCAGAGTCAGGAGGAGCAGCAAACACAACCACCCACAGAACCACCTACCTGAACACTGCAACCAAACAAATTAACCCAAAACAAACAACACTCCTCACAGCTCTCATCCCCCACCAATACAAACACCACCTCCACCAGCCTCCCATAGCATCCTGCCAGGTCTCCTACCCCCACAGTCAACACTGAAGGTATGGTACACCAATGCAGACAAAATAACAAATAAGTGTGATTAGTGGCAAGAATCATGGAAGCATCCCTAGACACCATAACACTCATGAAAACCATGCTCATGGTAATGGAAGAAAGGGGGTGAAGGAGTTGCACTGCTCATCAAAAACTAGTGGTGTTTTGAGGAGTTGCAAGGAGTGGACAGAAGGTAAGCAAGGTACTATATAGTAGGATCACTTCAGACTGGAGGTCTCAAGGTGGTGATTGCAGTGATGAATACCTGGAGTATACCTGGAGAGGGTTTCAGGGGTCAACGTCCCCCCGGCCCTGTCTGAGACCAGGCCTCATGGTGGATCAGGGTCTGATCAACCAGGCTGTTACTGCTGGCCACTCGCAAACTGACGTACAAACTGCAGCCTGGCTGGTCAGGTACTGACTTTAGGTGCCTGTCCAGTGCCTTCTTGAAGACAGCCAGGGGTCTATTGGTAATCTCCCTTATGTATGCTGGGAGACAGTTGAACAGGCTTGGGCCCCTGACACTTATTGTGTTGTTTCTCGGTGTACTCGTGGCGCCCATGCTTTTCATTGGGGGAATGTTGCATCACCTGCCGAATCTTTTGCTTTCATAGGGAGTGATTTTCGTGTGTAAGTTTGGTACTAATCCCTCTAGGATTTTCCAAGTGTATATTAACATGTATCTCTCTCGCCTGCGTTTCAGGGAATACAAATCAAGGGACTTCAACTGTTCCCACTAATTTAGGTGCCTTATCGTACTTGTGTGTGCTGTGAAAGTTCTTTGTACACTCTCGAGGTCAGCAATTTTGCCTGCCTTGAAGGAGGCAGTTAATGTACAGCAGTATTTCAGCCTAGGGAGAACAAATTATTTGAAGAGAATCATCATGGGCATGGCATCCCTAGTTTTGAAGGTTCTCATTATCCATTCTCTCATTTTTCTAGCAGATGCGGTAGATACATTGTTGTGGTCTTTGAAGGAGAGATCCTCTGACATTATCACTCCCAGGTCCTTCACATTAATTTTTCGCTCTATTGTATGGTTAGAATTTGTTGTGTACCCCGATACAGTTTTAATTTCCTCAAATTTTCCATATCTGAGTAGTTGAAATTTCTCTTCATTGAACTTCATATTATTTTGAGTGGCCCATTTGAAGATTTGATTGATGTCCACTTGGAGTCTTGCGGTGTATTCAATGGAGGTCACTGTCAGGGCAATTCGGGTGTCATCTGCAGAGAAAGACACGGCTTACATCTCTGTCTATGTCGGATATGAGGATGAGGAACAGGATGGGAGCGAGTACTGTGCCTTGTGGAACAGAGCTTTTCACCGTAGCTGCCTCAGACTTTACTGTTTACTATTACTCTTTGTGTTCTATTTGTTAGGAAGTTATAGATCCATCTACCAGCTTTTTCTGTTATTCCTTTATCACACATTTTGTGCGCTATTACACCATGGTCACACTTGTCGAAGGCTTTTGCAAAGTCTGTGTATACCACATCTGTATTTTGTTTATCCTCTATAGCATCCAGGACCTTGTCATAGTGGTCCAATAGCTGGGACAGGTGGGGGCGACCTGCTCTAAACCCGTGTTGCCCTGGGTTGTGTAACTGCTGTGTATCTAGGTGGCTGGCAATCTTGCTTCTTAGAACCCTTTCAAAGATTTTTATGATATGGGATGCTAGTGCTATCGGTCAGTAGTTCTTTGCAATTGCTTTACTGAAACCTTTTGTAGAGAGGGGCTGTCTGTTGTTTTTATTGAGTGTGGGATGACCCCTGTGTCAATGCTCCCTTTCTATAGAATGCTGAAGGCACGTGACAGGGGCTTCTTGCAGTTCTTGATGAACACAGAATTCCCGAGTCTGGGCCTGGGGCAGAGTGCATGTCATTTATTGCCTTTTCAAAGTCTTGTGGTGTTAGGATAATATTAAAGATTTTTGAGATGACCAGATTTTGAGTCTCGTTCATAAAGAATTCATTTAGATTGTCGACCCTTAGTCTGGGCAGCGGCTCATTGAACACTGAGTCGTATTGGGACTTTAATATCTCACTCATTTCTTGGCTGTCATCTGTGTATGTCCCATCTCGCCTAAGCAGAAGTCCAATACTGGATGTTGTTTTTTCCTAAGATTTTGCATAAGAGAAAATTTTTTTTTCAATTTCCTTTATGGCGTTTAGTTGTTCCTGAGATTCTTGTCTCCTGTAAGATTCCTTAAGCTTAAGTTCGATATTTGCTGTTTTACTGACCAGTGCCTCCCTTCATATTTCAGATATATTGGCCCCTCTCAGCAGCTCTGTGATTCTTTGCCTTCGTCTCTATAGGGAGCGTCTCTTTCTTTCTAGTTTACATCTTCTCTTTCTTTTTCTTAATGGAATGTGCCTTGAGCAGAAGTCAAGAATCACAGTTTATTTTTTCTAGGCAAAGATTCAGATCCGTGTTGTTTAGGATATCTTCACACAGAAGACAGCCTCAATATGGGATTTTAGGCATCTTCATGTGGGTCCGTTTGTAAAATACATATTTATTTATATTTCTTCTTCATAGTTAAACATCTGGAAATCTTTTTTGTATATGGTGCGGAGGCTCTCGCGTTGTTTTTGAGATAGGCTTGCCATGTAGGCCTGCAGAAGTGCTGAAGTGTTGCTAGGGACAAAAGTGGGAAAGTGCATATCCTCAGGAGCTCCAATTAGTCTCAGGAAGTGTTCAGAGTCCTCGACTAGTGTCTCATACTTTCCAATGACATCATAATGTATATCACAGGGGAAACATAACTGGGTATATGGTCTCCAGTGTTCATCAAAACCATCTTTAGGAAGATCACTAACGTAACTGACGAACTCTGAGAACGTAAGACCATTGCCAGGCTCAGAAATGTTTGTACTACTGCCATCTTGGCGATAAGTTTTAGCAATGTCATAGGCATAGTTTTTAATATAAAATTCCTCTCCTGTCCCTTCAAATTTGTCTCGATATGCAGAGAGGAGACGTTGGTATGGGTGTCTGACGATTAGAAATTTGGTGTAGGTGTCGAGCTTCCGCTTAAGAGTTCTAGTCTGGAAACAAAGAAAACTTATTATGAGTAATTTAAATAAATAAAAAAATAATTGCATAAAATGTAAAATATATATTAGTAAATTTATATATTTTCATGCAAAGTATAAGGATATCATAAGAATACTTTTCGTAGTGTAATGGGTATCAAGTGCGCCTAACACACACAGGGTTCGTGGTTTAAATCAATAAATGTGGGGGTTCATGAAGAGTGGAGAGGCGTAAGTTTATTCAGGTACAGGTACACAGGTACAGGTACACAGGTACACGTAAATACAGTTGCATACATTATCATACATAGCAGCATGTGTAGATTACCCAGGATGACCCAAAAAGTCAGACAAAGTGACTTATTTCCATTTGGGTCTTTTTAACACCTTATTATTATACTATAAAGGAGATATCTTATTATTATACTATAAAGGAGATATCTTATTATTATACTATAAAGGAGATACACTAGGAATAAGGTAAATTGAGTTATTTATATTTACATGTGTGTTGCCTGGAGTATATCTTGAGAGGGTTTCGGGGGTCAAGTCCTAGGCGGCCCGGTCTGAGACCAGGCCTCGTGGTGGATCAGGGTCTGATCAACCAGGATGTTACTGCTGGCCGCACGCAAACTGACGTACGAAGCACAGCGTGGTTGGTCAGGTACTGACTTTAGGTGCCTGTCCAGTGCTTTCTTGAAAACAGCCAGGGGTCTGTTGGTAATCCCCCTTATGTTTGCTGGGAGGCAGTTGAAAAATCTTGTGTTGTATCTCAGTGTACTCGTGGCGCCCCTGCTTTTCATTGGGGGAATGTTGCATCTCCTGCAGAGTCTTTTGCTTTCATAGGGAGTGATTTTCGTGTCCAAGTTTGGTACTAATCCCTCTAGGATTTTCCAAGTGTATATTATCATGTATCTCTCTCGCCTGCGTTCCAGGGAATACAAATCAAGGGACGTCAAACGTTCCCAGTAATTTAGGTGCCTTATCGTACTTGTGTGTGCTGTGAAAGTTCTTTGTACACTCTCCAGGTCAGCAATTTCGCCTGCCTTGAAGGAGGCAGTTAGTGTACAGCAGTATTTCAGCCTAGGGAGAACAAGTGATTTGAAGAGAATTGTCATGAGCTTGGCGTCCCTAGTTTTGAAGGTTCTCATTATCCATCCTCTCATTTTTCTAGCAGATGTGGTAGATACATTGTTGTGGTCTTTGAAGACGAGATCCTCTGACATTAGCGCTCCTAGGTCCTTCACATTACTTTTTTGCTCTATTGTATGGTTAGAATTTGTTGTATACCCTGATACAGTTTTAATTTTCTATAATTGAGTAGTTGAAATTTATCTTCATTGAACTCTGCTGAAGAGGATCCCAGAAGGAGGTCGAAATATACAGGTCAATTAATCTCCTGAGTTTCTGTATCCCTGTGTGTTATTATTGAGCATAATGTATTAACACTGTAATATAATAATAATAATAATAATAATAATAATAATAATAATAATAATAATAATAATAATAATCTTTATTTCTACAAGTACATGTACGAGGTATACAAGGTATACAGTGACATACTACTATACAGAAAGCCGCTTGTTATGCAGACCATTTCTGGAAATTTGGTCAATTTTGTAACAAGAAAAGGCACAACACCGTGACTGGAACAATACACAAATAACCCACACATAGGAGAGAGGAGTTTACCACGACATTTCGGTCCCACTTGGACCATTTACAAAGTCACACTAACAAAAAAGAAGAGGTGTTGATTCACCGGAAATTCTCCCGGCCCGGGTCTATTCCAGATGACAACCCGGCTCCGGCTCCCTGTCGTGGGAGTATCTGAGACCTATGCCTCCCATGGGAGGAGGTACAAGTACCCCCTCATCGTTGGGACCAACTGACCCCAGGCCTAGCCACATTCCCCACCCGCACGGGGCTCGTAGGGAGAAGCTAGACCTCTCTGGTCTGCCATCTTCCCCGCCCCAGGAAGGCTGACTTGAAGAGCAGTCTTGCGAGCTGCAGATGGTAGCAAGCTCCAGCTTTGGCACCTACCCTGCCCTAAAAGGGTTGGGCATGGTGGTCCTCCAACAAAAAGGAGAGAAAGAGGGAGTATATATAGGCCAGCAGACAGGGACGGGACAAGAGAGGTAGTGGTAGAGGTAGCAGTAGTAGTAGCGGAGTCAGTCAAATACTAAGAAAGAGGAGCACTGCAAGGGAGCTAGGGGCCCACAAAGGGTAGGAGCAGGAACACAGAGGGGATGAAATAAATAATAAATGACAAATACCCAAGGCAGAAGAAAGAAAACCCAAAGGAGAAAGAGGAAAGAGGAAAGGGGAAAAGGGAGAAATGGAAAAAAAAGAATCACGGGTGTTCTGAAGTTTGGAACATTTTACAATGTAATAGGAAAGGAAGGCCAGGAATAAGATTCACACAGGGAAAGTTGTGTATAAGGGAGGATTCAACCAGACGGTGACTGTGAAAGTTTGAAGTATGGTAGACAGTTTTAGCAGAAGACCAATCAATAGGATGACTGTGGTCTCTGACATGACAGAAAAGAACATTGTTGGTGTCGGCCTAACACTACTTTTGTGTTCCCTGAGTCTGTCAGAAAGAGATCGGCCAGTTTCTCCAAAGAGGTTCTGTCTCTTATTCTCTTGCTTCTTGGCTGACCAAACCCCTCACTCCCTTTCTTGGTACTTTTTCTCCATCCCACCTTCGTCACTCTCAAGACTTCATCGAACATGTTCGCTCTCTCCTGACCTGTAAGATGCTTAGTCTTGACGTTGAGTCCTTTCACTAATGTCCCTCTTGATGATGTCCTTAATTTTCTCAGAGAGAAGGCCAATGAAGGGTTACTTCATCTCCCTATACCTACTGATGTCTTTCTTGATCTTATCCGCCTTTGTGTGGACTCTAATTCCTTTTCCTTCCAAGGTAAATATTATTCTCAAACCTTCGGTGTCGCTATGGGTTCTCCTCTATCTCCTGTTCTTGTTAATCTTTACATGGAATACTTCGAGATTGTTCTTTTTCCTACTATTGATGTGCGTCCTTCACTCTGGCTCTGCTATGTAGATGACATCTTTGCTCTTTGGCCTCATGACTCTAGTCTCTTCCAACCATTTCTTGATGCTCTTAATAATCTTGCCCTTCCATTAAGTTTAAAGCTGATTGGGAATCTAATTCTTTGCTTCCTTTCCTTGATGTTCATGTCCAGCGCTCAGATACAGGTTTTGCCTTTTCCGTGTACAGCAAGCCCAGTGGCATGTACATTCACTACTTTTCTTATCATGCTTCCTCTGTCAAGAAAAGTATTCTTATCTCCCTCTTTCTCCGTGATCTCCGCATTTGTGATCCTCAGTTCCTTCAAGTAGAAATCTCTCTTCATAATTCGTTTTCTCGTCTTGGCTACCCTTACCATTTCATAGACTCTGCCTTCTCACGTGCTAAACGGACATTCTTCTCTCCCAAGCTCTCTACTCCTGGGAATTCTCCTGTCCTCTGCCTTCCCTACATTTCTGGTCTTTCTAATCTCAACAACTCTCTGTCATGTCAGAGATCACAGTCATCCTATTGACTGGTCTTCTGCTAAAACTGTCTACCATACTTCTAACTTTCACAGTCGCCGTCTGGTTGAATCCTCCCTTATACACAACTTTCTCTGTATGAGACTTAGTCGTGGCTTTGTCTCTGTAGATGCTTTCCTCTCCCATTACATTGTTAAATGCTCCAAACTTCAGAACACCCGTGACTTAACCTGATTCTTATTTTCCATTTCTCGCTTTTTCCCTTTCCTCTTTCTCCTTTGGATTTTCTTTCTTCTGTCTTGGGTATTTGTCCTTTATTATTTATTTTGCCCCCTCTGTGTTCTTGTTCCTACCCTCTGTGGGCCCTTAGCTTCCTTGCAGTGCTCCTCTTTTCTTAGTAGTATTTGACTGACTCCACTACTACTACTGATACCTCTACCACTATCTCTCTTCCTCCTTTCCTACTACCTCTCTTGTCCCGTCCCTGTCTGCTGGCCTATATATACTCCCTCCTTCTCTCCTTTTTGTTAGTGTGACTTTGTAAATGGTCCAAGTCGGACCGAAACGTCGTCGTAAGCTCCTTCTATGTGCGGGTTATTTGTGTATCGGTCAATTTTGTCCCAGGATGCGACCCACATCAGTCGACTAATTCATAGGTACCCATTTTACTGGTGGGTGAACATGGACAACAGGTGTCTTAAGGAAACACGCCCAATGTTTCCACCCTTGCCGGGAATCGAACCCGGACTCTCAGCGTGTGAAGCGAGAGCTTTGCCTACCAGGCCACGGGCCACTTTAGGAGTACTCTATGCTTCTGATCACTTCGGACTTGGTACAGCACATAGTCTACCAGATAAACCTTTGTGCACATCAATGAAATTGGGAGACAACATTGTCGCGCCTGAGATTATCTCAATTGGCATTCTCATATTCACGGGAATAATTCACCAAACAGCAAGAGACGACGACTACTGGACCACGAAGACTAGGGTATCTCACATTGCAGATATGATGACTGACAAGAGATTTAAACAGATTTGATGTCTTTTACGTTTCATTGATATCACCGAATCAAGAACCTATAATCAATTTCATAATGAAAGAATCTAGAAACTTGGATGCTTTCCTGTGCAATAGACTGATGAGGTCATGGTTGCCTTCAAGGTACTCGTGCTGGAAGATTGAGGCAATGCATCAAGACTAGGAGAGAAAAATGGGACGTCAGGCTTCTCTTCAAGAGATGCAGATGGCTTCATTCATGACTTTCTCATGTACCAAGAGAGTCTGAACGTTTAATGCACATGGAACCAAGTTTACAGCTTAGGAGTAGCTGATGAATGTTACTTCTAAAATTGCCATTGCTCTGACAAAAACCCTGCCAAGATCAGACAAATCAGCTATTTGTGCTGACGTCTTCACAAGCATCGCTCTAGTTTTATACCTGCAGAAGAAGTACACGTACAGATATGCACGTACAGCAAAGAAAACCCTAATTGGCAGTCTAATCCTAGAAGATACCGAGGAAATGAATGCAAGGTGAAGAGAGGGTCTAAGCCACTGACTGTTCTTCTGACGGAGTCGTGGCCTTGAAGTGGGAGGATAACCTCACGAAACCAAATGAAGTCTGGTGTGGCCAGACAAGTAACATGCTGTAAAAGCGACCTGCCCTGTAGCAAAGTATTTGATCCACACTGGCATATTACCAGCCATTCTGGAAAAATATCTTGACTTTGCCTACTGTAAATAACCTATAACTACTTTAAATTTGTTTAAATTCAACAATACCTTGCAAAAATATTAGGTAATATAAATAATTCATAACCAAATACAAGCTACACTTGTATGGTTTAATTTGTCTGCATAATAACGCATTATAACTGTAACCAGAAATATACATGTACATGTAAATAGTTCATTGCCATAGGAATTTTAACTGTTAAAACTTTGGAACCTAGTCCCTAAACCCATTATATTCCTCTAATCTTTTGACTACCGCCCACACCATTGGTATGGGGCGCATAATATAGATATTAAAATGTAATGTAACTTGTTGAGTCGTTTTATGAGAGTAGAAAATAGAGTAAAAGTTGAAGTTGATGAAGTTTACAAATAGCTAAGTCTTATTCGTGGACGAATAAGACATATTATATGGGTTAGTGGCGAATTATTTTAGTTTTGGTATTGTGAGTTTAATTATTCCTTAATGGTATTTAGGAAATATAGTTATTAAGAAGGTTAGTGATGAGAAAAGACTTAGTATTAAAAGACACATGGAAGTGGTGAGAGGCATAGTTTGTGATCAAATACGTTGCTTGCAGAAATTTCTGTTCACTAGAATCAATGCTACATTATATAAGCGTAATTTCTTGAGTTTAATTACAGACCCCTGATTGAAGGATCTGGTGTTATTCAGGCCATAGGTTCACTACCTGAAGAAATTATCTAAAGCCCTTGAAGGAAGAAATCCCAAAAGCAGAAAATCTAAAGTCCATGAATATGGTGGCCTGCCAAAGAGTGAAAAATCTGATTTCAGCAGCATTAAGCAGAGTTCATTTCGATGGATTTCTCACGAAATCTAATATTTTTTTTATATACTAGTTTAAAACGTAAACGTTAAGAGGGCTTGGCGAGATTGATTCTACTACTCGTAGGCAAGGCTAGGCTAGGCTAGGCTAGGCTAGGCTAGGCTAAGCTAGGCTAGGCTACGAACCATGAGCAATATTCATCCTGTTCATCAGAACATATACATTTTGATTTGTTTATATTATAAAACTGTGTATCGTATAATAATTATACTAAACACATAATCTAGTTATTGTCATTATCATAAATAGCTCAATTTACCCAAATGTACTATTCTTAACTATAGTTATGTAACGATATTTATTTATTATGGCCTGGTCTGGACACTCGAAATCAACCCATGGTAAATATATTATATTAATAATTAAAGTGTAATGAACACGTGTCAATGCTCAGTAATAACGCAGATGGAAACTAAATCAGGAGATTAAATGATCTGTAAATTTCAACTTCTGGGATCCTCTGCTGAAGAGGATCCCAGGAGGAGGTCGAAATATACAGATTAATTAATCTCCTGAGTTTCTGTATCCCTGTGGGTTATTATTGAGCATAATGTATTAACACTGTAAAATAATAATAATAATAATAATAATAATAATGAATTATTATTATTAAACTCACACTTTTTTGTTGTTTAATCAACATCATTCTGTCGTGAATGTTATGCACTAGGTTTTTGGGAATCTTGACTGGATCAGTTGTCTGGGTTAAACCTGAGAGGATCATCCACAAGCGTTTCCAGTTAGTGCAAGCTACCTGAAATAATAAAACAATATTACAGGGAAAAAAACAATCTAGATTAGGAACCATAATCATTCTTTATATTACCTAATCATACAATTAGCCTCTAAAATGAAACTTCTCCTTTACACTATTCAAAGTCAAGCAATATTTAAGGTTGAAAGTAGTGGATGAGACTGGTTTATCAGTAATTTTATATTACCTTGTGATGGTTTTAAGTATTATTATTATAATCAAGGGGAACGCTAAACCCGTAGGATTATGCAGCTCCTGTAGGAGGAGGGGGGTATGTGGAAGGTATTCAGACTTAATTCAGGGAATAGAACGCTCCGTTTCATCACAGGCAACAGGAGGAGAGATAGAATTCGAATGGCTGATCTACACGTTCAACAAGACATAATTGCAATGAATTTTCGGCTTGATCAACTGATAGCAGTCAACTATATTCCATGTAAGACTTGTATCTCCCAGACAGAGAACATCCTACCTATTTTGCAAATACCACCGACTATATTATTAATGGAGCTCCTCACAGAACCCAGCGGATGACCCTCCACCAGAGAGTGAGAAGATTTATACACAAGGATGATTTTCAACGACCCAAGATCCTGAGTGACCTTCCAGAAGACCCAAGATCCTGAGTGACCTTCCAGAAGACCCAAGATCCTGAGTGACCTTCCAGAAGACCCAAGATCCTGAGTGACCTTCCAGAAGACCCAAGATCCTGAGTGACCTTCCAGAAGACCCAATATCCTGAGTGACCTTCCAGAAGACCCAAGATCCTGAGTGACCTTCCAGAAGACCCAAGATCCCGAGTGACCTTCCAGAAGACCCAAGATCCCGAGTGACCTTCCAGAAGACCCAAGATCCTGAGTGACCTTCCAGAAGACCCAATATCCTGAGTGACCTTCCAGAAGACCCAAGATCCTGAGTGACCTTCCAGAAGACCCAAGATCCCGAGTGACCTTCCAGAAGACCCAAGATCCCGAGTGACCTTCCAGAAGACCCAAGATCCTGAGTGACCTTCCAGAAGACCCAATATCCTGAGTGACCTTCCAGAAGACCCAATATCCTGAGTGACCTTCCAGAAGACCCAAGATCCTGAGTGACCTTCCAGAAGACCCAAGATCCTGAGTGACCTTCCAGAAGACCCAAGATCCCGAGTGACCTTCTAGAAGACCCAAGATCCTGAGTGACCTTCCAGAAGACTCAATATCCTGAGTGACCTTCCAGAAGACCCAAGATCCTGAGTGACCTTCCAGAAGACCCAAGGTCCTGAGTGACCTTCCAGAAGACCCAAGATCCTGAGTGACCTTCCAGAAGACCCAAGATCCTGAGTGACCTTCCAGAAGACCCAAGATCCTGAGTGACCTTCCAGAAGACCCAATATCCTGAGTGACCTTGCAGAAGACCCAATATCCTGAGTGACCTTCCAGCCCAAGATCTGAGTGACCTTCCAAACCAGATCCTGAGTGACCTTCCAGAAGACCCAAGATCCTGAGTGACCTTCCAGAAGACCCAAGATCCTGAGTGACCTTCAGGAAGACCCAAGATCCTGAGTGACCTTCAGAAGACCCAATATCCTGAGTGACCTTGCAGAAGACCCAATATCCTGAGTGACCTTCCAGAAGACCCAAGATCCTGAGTGACCTTCCAGAAGACCCAAGATCCTGAGTGACCTTCCAGAAGACCCAAGATCCTGAGTGACCTTCCAGAAGATCCAGATGAATGGGTCACACCAGAACCTTTATATGTCTTCTGATACAACCTCTAACCCAAGTTCTGGTGATTTCTATTTTTACTTACCAGCCATTACATTTAATTATGCAACATTGACAAATCTACCAATGTTGGACACCAGCTCTGCAAAAGCTAGCCGGCCAGTATCTCCTGATAGCAGTCACCATAACCATCACTCGCCTTGCTATCCTCCTTTGAACTGAAGTCCAGCAATTAAAAATAAAAAAATTGCCGAGTCACACAGTTATAACTTTGTTATACCTGTGTGACATTTTTGGGTAAATGTTATGCCCCATTTCATAAATTGAACTTTCATACCATTATACACATAAATATATAATGCACCAAAGTGGTTGGACCACTTACCTTTTTTACCCTTCCTCCTCTCCAACCTCCCCCCCTTTTTCCCAGATTTCCATCCTTACCTATCCTTCTTCCTCCCCCGTCTTACCAAAGCTCTGGTCAAAATGAAGATGAAGGATAATTTTGTCTCCAGGATGCGACCCACACCAAGCTGCTAACACCCAGGAAGTGGCCTCAGCTCCCACAGTGAAGGACAGGGGTTCGACCCCCAGACGAGTGGAAACGAAGGGCAAGTTACCCTCTGAATCTTTTTTGTATTAACACATCGGCCGTTTCTCACCAAGGCAGGGTGGTCCGAGAAAGAAAAACTTTCACCATCATTCACTCCATCACTGTCTTGCCAGAGGCGTGCTTACACTACAGTTATAAAACTGCAACATTAACACCCCTCCTTCAGAGTGCCGGCACTGTACTTCCCCTCTCCAGGAATCAACTCTGGCCTGCCGCAGTTAGGTCAAGTCCTAAAAACCATTTGTCTCCATTTGCTTCTATCAAATACGCTCACACATGCTTGCTGGAAGTCCAAGCCCCTCGCACACAAAACCTTAATCCCCTCCGTCCAACCTTTCCTAGGCCGACAACTACCCCACCTTCCCTCCACTACAGATTTATACTCTCGAAGTCATTCTATTTTGTTCCACCCTCTCCACATGTCCGAACCACCTTAATAACCCCTCCTCAGCTCTCTGGATAATAGTTTTAGTAATCCTGCACCTCCTCCTAATTATCAAACTATGAATTCTCTGCATTATATTCACACCACACATTGCCCTAAGACATGACATCTCCACTGCCTCCAGCCTTCTCCTCGTTGCAACATTCACCACCCATTCTTCACAGCCATATAAGAGTGTTGGTATAACTATACTCTCATACATTCCCCTCTTTACTTCCACAGACAAAGTTCTTTGTCTCCACAGACTCCTAAGTGCACCACTCACCTTTTCCCTCATCAATTCTATGATTCACCTAATCCTTCATAGACCCATCTGCTGACACGTCCACTCCTAAATATCTAAATACTTTCACCTCCTCCATACTCTCTCCCTCCAATCTGATATCCAATCTTTCGTCACCTAATTTTTTTGTTATCCTCATCACCTTACTCTTTCCTATATTCACTTTCAATTTCTTTCTTTTACATACCCTACCAAATTCATCCACCAACCTCTGCAACTTCTCTTCAGAATCTCCCAAAAGCACAGTGTCATCAGCAAAGAGCAACTGTGACAACTACCACTTAGTGTTAGATTCTTTATCTTTTAAACTAACACCTCTTGCCAACACCCTCGCATTCACTTCTCTTACAACTCCATCTGTAAATATATTGAACAGCCATGGTGACTTCACACATCCTTGTCTAAGGCCTACTTTTACTGGGAAATAATCTCCCTCTCTCCTACACACTCTAACCTGAGCCTCACTATCCTCATAAAAACTCTTCACTGCTTTCAGTAACTTACCTCCTATTCCATACACCTGTATCATCTGTCACATTGTCCCCCTATCTACCCTACCATACGCCTTTTCCAAATCCATAAATGCCACAAAAACCTCTTTAGCTTTATCTAAATACTGTTCACCTATATGTTTCACTGTAAACACTTGGTCTACACACCCCCTACCTTTCCTAAAGTCTCCTTGTTCATCTGCTATCTTACTCTCCGTCTTACTCTTAATTCTTTCAATAACAACTCTCTGCCAATCCCTAGGTACCTTACCCTCTTCATACATTTATTAAATAATAGCACCAACCACTCCAAAACTATATCCCCGCCTGCTTTTAACATTTTTTTCTTTATCCCATCAATCCCAGCTGCCTTACCCCTTTTCATTCTACCCACTGCCTCTCGAACTTTCCCCACACTCACAACTGGCTCTTCCTCACTCCTACAAGATGTTATTCCTCCTTGCCCTATACACGAAATTACAGCTACTCTATCTTCATCAACATGTAACAATTCCCCTTACAATTCGGCAACAAGGACAGAAAAATATGAGAGACGCCATTTGTAATTTGTGGGCACTGGTCGTCGTGTAAAATTCAGCTAATAATCCGGCGTCTTTGTGGCTAAATTGGGCTTTTTCGGCCTAAATTTGTAATTGAAACCCGTGTTAATGTCCTCTGCTGAAGAATTGGGACAGGAAATCTGCAGGACCTCAAGAATTACATGTGGATGGCGGAAGATAAGGGATACGCCCATCACTCACAGGGAAGTGTGCCATTAGTCCTTGCATTTAGATCTGTAACTGGCCAGAGTAGGGTCTAGTTCTAGGCAGGTGTTGAGGGCTAGTAACCCCTTCTCCTGTATGTGGATGTAGTGAGGATGATAAGAAAGAGATGATTGCTGATGTTATGAATGAAAAGAAGTTGGATGTCCTGGCCCTAAGCGAAACAAAGCTGAAGGGGGTAGGTGAGTTTCAGTGGGGAGAAATAAATGGGATTAAGTCAGGAGTATCTGAGAGAGTTAGAGCTAAGAAAGGGGTAGCAATAATGTTGAATAATCAGTTATGGGAGAAGAGGGAATATAAATGTGTAAATTCAAGGATTATGTGGATTAAAATAAGGGTCAGATGCGAAAAGTGGGTCATAATAAGTGTATATGCACCTGGAGAAGAGAGGAGTGTAGAGGAGAAAGAGAGATTTTGGGAGATGTTAAGCGAATGCATAGGAACTTTGAACAAGTGAGAGAGTAATTGTGGTAGGGGACCTAAATGCTAAACTAGGAGAAACATGTGGTAGGTAAGTTTGGGGTGCCAGGTGTAAATGATAATGGGAGCCCTTTGATTGAACTTTGTATAGAAAAGGGTTTAGTTATAGGTAATACATATTTTAAGAAAAAGAGGATAAATAAGTATACAAGATATGATGTAATGCGTAATGACAGTAGTTTGTTGGACTATGTATTGGTAGATAAAAGACTGTTGAGTAGACTTCAGGATGTACACGTTTATAGAGGGGCCACAGATATATCAGATCACTTTTTAGTTGTAGCTACAGTGGGAGTAAAAGGTAGATGGGATACAAAGAAAATAGAAGCAGTAAGTAAGAGAGAGGTGAAGGTTTATAAACTAAAAGAGGAGGCAGTTAGGGTAAGATATAAACAGCTATTGGAGGATAGATGGGCTAGTGAGAGTATAGGCAATGGGGTCGAAGATGTATGGGGTAGGTTTAAGAATGTAGTGTTAGAGTGTTCAGCAGAAGTTGGTGGTTACAGGAAAGTGGGTGCGAGAGGGAAGAAACGCGATTGGTAGAATGATGATGTAAAGAGAGTAGTAAGGGAGAAAAAGTTAGCATATGAGAGGTTTTTACAAAGTAGAAGTGATGCAAGGAGGGAAGAGTATATGGAGAGGAAAAGTGAGGTTAAGAGAGTGGTAAGGCAATGTAAAAAGAGAGCAAAAGAGAGTGGGTGAGATGTTATCAACAAATTTTGTTGAAAATAAGAAAACGTTTTGGAGTGAGATTAATAAGTTGAGGAAGCCTAGAGAACAAATGGATTTGACAGTTAAAAATAGGAGAGGAGAGTTATTAAATGGAGAGTTAGAGGAATCGGGAAGATGGAGGGAATATTTTGTTGTTAAATGTTGATGAAGATAGGGAAGCTGTGATTTCGTGTATAGGGCAAGGAGGAATAACATCTTGTAGGAGTGTGGAAGAGCCAGTTGTGAGTGTGGGGGAAGTTCGTGAGGCAGTGGGTAGAATGAAAGGGGGTAAGGCAGCTGGGATTGATGGGATAAAGATAGAAATGTTAAAAGCAGGCGGGGATATAGTTTTGGAGTGGTTGGTGCTATTATTTAATAAATGTATGGAAGAGGGTAAGGTACCTAGGGATTGGCAGAGAGCATGCATAGTTCCTTTGTATAAAGGCAAAGGGGACAAAAGAGAGTGCAAAAATTATAGGGGAATAAGTCTGTTGAGTATACCTGGTAAAGTGTATGGTAGAGTTATTATTGAACGAATTAGGAGTAAGACGGAGAGCAGGATAGCAGATGAACAATGGGGCTTTAGGAAAGTAGGGGATGTGTAGACCAAGTGTATACAGTGAAACATATAGGTGAACAGTATTTGGATAAGGGTAGGGAGGTTTTTGTGGCATTTATGGATTTGGAAAAGGCGTATGATAGGGTGGATAGGGGGGCAATGTGGCAGATGTTGCAGGTGTATGGAATAGGAGGTAGGTTACTGAAAGCAGTGAAGAGCTTTTATGAGGATAGTGAGGCTCAGGTTAGAGTGTGTAGGAGAGAGGGAGATTATTTCCCATTAAAAGTAGGCCTTAGACAAGGATGTGTGATGTCACCGCGGTTGTTCAATATATTTATAGATTGGGTTGTAAGAGAAGTGAATGCGAGGGTCTTGGCAAGAGGTGTGGGGTTAAAAGATAAAGAATCTAACACAAAGTGGGAGTTGTCACAGTTGCGCTTTGCTGATGACACTGTGCTTTTGGGAGATTCTAAAGAGAAGTTGTAGAGGTTGGTGGATGAATTTGGTAGGATATGTAAAAAAAGAAAATTGAAAGTGAATATAGGAAAGAGTAAGGTGATGAGGATAACAAAAAGATTAGGTGATGAAAGATTGGATAGCAGATTGGAGGGAGAGAGTATGGAGAAGGTGAATGTATTCAGACATTTGGGAGTGGACATGTCAGCAGATGTGTGGAGAAAATTCTCCAAGAGAGGGGGGGTATCAGCCCTTTCAGCCCCCTTCTGCCCTTTCAAGGGCCCAGCCCTTAGAAAGGGCCAGACGGCATCTGGCTTCCTGGTCAACTGTTTAATTAGTAACAGATGTTTGTACCCTAAACGACACTGAGGCACGTATACCAAGCCTCTTGAGGTTATTGGTAGTGTATATGATTGACAGACAATTGAGGAAAATGACACTCTTTGCCGCAGCAGGAAAGTTAAAGAAAACTAATGTTTCACTTTCTACACTTGAAAAAACAATCATGTGCTCTCAGTGATCAAAATATTTAAAGAACACAAGCATTTGAATTGCAAATTGTTGCAGTGTTTAGCAAGTAGGGAAATTGAGCTTAGGTCAGCGATACCGAGCAAACTGAAGCCAGGAGCGCAGGAGGGCATTAGATTAACTTAAGAAACCAAAGAGAGAGAACGGTTATGACTATTACTGCTAAAAGACAAACGTAGAGAGATGTCGCGAGTGTAACACCATCAGATTAGGACGGTGACTCATCAGCGACATTCTACAATCAAGACAGCATTTCCCACCGTGTATTGTGGAGCCAGCACCATTGCTCACGTTACGAGCAAGGTAAGTTTTGATGTTTCTTGTCATGCAGGGGACTGCGCAGTTCTTGTGTAGCAGGTGCATCAAAATTTATCTAATGGTGGCGGTAATGCGTGGACTATATGGAAATATGCTCCTCAGGAGCAATTAATTTTAATACTAATACTATTTAATTTGACAGCCCAAGGGGTTGGAAAGGATCTCTCCTCTATAACGATGTTGGGGATGGCTGCGAAGTCGTGGATTCATCAATAAGCTAAGTTGCTTAAATACAGTTCATTTTATTCTTAAGAATTCCAAATCCCTAACAAGATGGGTCTATGAAGGATGAGGTGAATCATAGAATTGATGAGGGGAAAAGGGTGAGTGGTGCACTTCGGAGTCTGTGGAGACAAAGAACTTTGTCCATGGAAGTAAAGAGGGGAATGTATGAGAGTATAGTTATACCAACACTCTTATATGGGTGTGAAGCATGGGTGATGAATGTCGCAATGAGGAGAAGGCTGGAGGCAGTGGAGATGTCATGTCTGAGGTCAATGTGTGGTGTGAATATAATGCAGAGAATTCGGAGTTTGGAAATTAGGAGGAGGTGAGGGATTACCAAAACTATTATCCAGAGGGCTGAGGAGGGGTTGTTGAGGTGGTTCGAACATGTAGAGAGAATGGAACAAAACAGAATGACTTCGAGAGTGTATAAATCTGTAGTGGAGAGAAGGCAGGGTAGGGGTCGGCCTAGGAAAGGTTGGAGGGAGGTTGTAAAGGAAGTTTTGTATGCGAGAGGCTTAGATTTCCAGCAAGCATGCATGAGCGTATTTGATAGGAGTGAATGGAGACAAATGGTTTTTAATACTTGACGTGCTGTTGGAGTGTGAACAAAGTAACATTTATGAAGGGATTCAGGGAAACCGGCAGGCCGGACTTGAGTCCTGGAGATGGGAAGTACAGTGTCTGCACTCTGAAGGAGGGGTGTTAATGTTGCAGTTTTATAACGGTTGTGTAAAGCACCCCTCTGGCAAGACAGTGATGGAGTGAATGATGATGAAAGTTTTTCTTTTTCGGGCCACCCTGCCTTGGTGGGAGACGGCCTATGAAGGATGGGTCTATGGGTCTATGAAGGATGAGGTGAATCATAGAACTGATGAGGGGAAAAGGGTGAGTGGTGCACTTTGGAGTCTGTGGAGACAAAGAACTTTGTCCATGGAAGTAAGGAGGGGAATGTATGAGAGTATAGTTATACCAACAATCTTATATGGGTGTGAAGCATGGGTGATGAATGTCGCAACGAGGAGAAGGCTGGAGGCAGTGGAGATGTCATGTCTGAGGTCAATGTGTGGTGTGAATATAATGCAGAGAATTCGGAGTTTGGAAATTAGGAGGAGGTGCGGGATTACCAAAACTATTATCCAGAGGGCTGAGGAGGGGTTGTTGAGGTGGTTCGGACATGTAGAGAGAATGGAACAATACAGAATGACTTCGAGAGTGTATAAATCTGTAGTGGAGAGAAGGCGGGGTAGGGGTCGGCCTAGGAAAGGTTGGAGGGAGGTTGTAAAGGAGGTTTTGTATGCGAGAGGCTTGGATTTCCAGCAAGCATGCGTGAGCGTATTTGATAGGAGTGAATGGAGACAAATGGTTTTTAATACTTGACGTGCTGTTGGAGTGTGAGCAAAGTAACATTTATGAAGGGATTCAGGGAAACCGGCAGGCCGGACTTGAGTCCTGGAGATGGGGAGTACAGTGTCTGCACTGCAGTTTTATAACGGTTGTGTAAAGCACCCCTCTGGCAAGACAGTGATGGAGTGAATGATGATGAAAGTTTTTCTTTTTCGGGCCACCCTGCCTTGGTGGGAGACGACCTATATTTTAATAAAAAAAATGGTAATACGAATTTCTTTTGTGTACCCGGCAAGCCTAATCATATACAGTCCACATTATTTTATAATTTACCATTATTAGTATTAATGTTTAATATTTTTATTATTAATTTAATGTCAGGTCTAGCTTTTTGTGAGAGTGGTGAAGAAGTGGACATCGAGGGAGTTACAGTGTGACTTAAATCCCACTTATCTCACCCAAATTACTTGTCTGTAATAATTCAGGTATTACCTGAATTATTAGACAAGTAAACCTCATTCAGGTAAGCTCACATAATAATAATTCACATAGAAACTTAAGTTGATATGAGATGAGCCTTTACCTGGGGATATGATGCAAACATAGAGAAACAGCCCCAGATTATGCCCAGGTATCTGAAAGTGGATTTCCTTGCCAGGTAGCTAGGCAGGGCTTATCTAATTTCCTGCGTAAGTAAGTAAGTAAGTAAGTAAGTAAGTAAGGTCTACTACAGCAAATACCTGGAGGGTGTTCCGAGGGTCAACGGCCTCATGGCTTGGTCCATGACCAGACCTCACTGTGGATCAGGGCCTGATCAACCAGGCTGTTACTGCTGTCTGCACGCAAACCGATATACGAACCACAGCCCGGCTGGTGTGGTACTGACTTTAGGTGCCTGTCCAGCTCTCTCTCTTGAAGACAGCCAGGGGTCTATTGGTAATCCCTCTTATGTATGCTGGGAGGCAGTTGAATAGTCTTGGATCCCTCATACTTATTGTGTTGCCTCTTAGCGTACTCACGAAGCCCGTTTTTCATTGGGGAATATTGCACCGCCTGCTGAGTCTTTTGCTTTCGTACTGATTGATTTCCATGTGCAGATTTGGGGCTAGTCCCTCAAGGATTTTCCAATTGTATATTATCATGTATGTTTATCGCCTGCGTGTCGTACGTGGGTCGGATTGTAGATTTGGTAATAAACACAATCGTAGTTTGGCTTGGTAATTTATGTTAGTGGATATATATGATGAGCACTCAGAGCCTATGTCGCCTTGCTTGTTTCCTCTCTACTCTCTTGACTTGAACTGAGGCTAGTGAGCGAGGGGAGCTCATGGCACTCAAAGGGTGACCTTTGACATCGCTTAGGTCAGCAGGAAGACTAGTAATGGACAGTGATCACTAACGGTTGGTAAGATTACTACTACTGACATGCGTTCCAAGGAGTACAGGTCAAGGGATTTCAACGATTCCCAGTAATACAGGTTCTTTATGGTACTTATATGTGCAGTAAAAGTTCTCTGTATATTTTCCAGGTCTGCAATTTCGCTTGCCTTGAAAGGGGCCATTAGTGTACAGCAATATTCCAGTCTAGAGAGAACAAGCGATTTGAAGAGAATCATCATTGGCTTGGCATCCCTTGTTTTGAATGTTCTCATTATCCATCCTATTATTTTCTTATCAGATGTAGTAGATACATTGTTGTGATCTTTGAAAGTGAGATTCTTTGGCATTACCACTCCTAGGTCCTTCGCATTAGTTTTTCGTTCTATTGTGTGATTGGAATTTGTTTTATACTCTGATCAAGTTTTTATTTCCTCGAGTTTTCCATATCCGAGTAATTGAAATTTGTCTTCATTGAACTTCATATTGTTTTTAGATGCACCTACATAATGAATGGCCCATTACGATCCTTACATCTAAAGCTGTAGTTGCTCCTGTCAAACAATGCACATTTTCACAGGTAGAGCTGAGGGTAATGTAGGAGTGTAATGTATATCCCTAACACCTAACAATCCATAGAGAAAACCAGGACCATGATCTGGTGTGGCAGATATTGTAGTAACATTAAATTTGTGTATAAAAAATCATGTTAATGAAATTTGCCAAATCCAGGACAAATTCCTTAGTGACTCGTAGTATTTAATACAATTTAAATAACTGTAATAATGTGGAAAATCCCGCCATCCTACTGGGATAACACCTAGTGGAATAACACTAAGTTAAAAGGTAAACCAGCAAGGCTTAAGAACCTGAGTTGGTGAGTGAACGACAATAATTGGAGTGAACACTAGGTGTTCACCTGAGGCAGTTGCTGCTTCTACTCATGTACATAAGAACATAAGAAGGAATACTGCTATAGGCCTGCTGGCCCAAGCTAGGCAAGTCAAATTCACACCTACCCACATCCACTCATGTACTTGTCTAAGCTATTTTTAATGTTACATAAGGTGTTTGCTTCAAGGACGGTACTCGAGAGTTTGTTCCACTCATCCACAACTCTATTGCCAAAGCAGTGTTGTTACGTATTTAAACTTGCGCCTAGAGGTGTAAAGTCTTGTCTATTAGGAAAAATACACCACCCTAGAACCAGAAAGATAAATTCACTTAAAATGCTAAAGAGCTGGACAATACTTTTCAGTAAGAATTGATAAACTCACCTTTATAAAAATATACACTATAATATCAGTAATAACATACATATATACACAACATAAAACCTGCCTTCACCGCATTTCACAAAAAATAAGCTAGTACACTGCTACTAGTTATTTAAAATCAGGTCATATTTTGTTACAATCAAAACCAAATGCGGGTCATTAGGACACAGACGAATAAAATATTAATGGCGCCTGTAGATCGCCATTGCTTGCTGTCTTCCAGGCTGCTGGTAAAGAAAGAAACCATTTCTGCACTTCCACCAATCACACAGGCCCTACATATTGATATTGATATTTATTTCTCTGTAAAAAATTACAATGTGTGTTTTACATTTAAATGACAATACAGTAATTACAAAGATGACCGTTAGCATGCCTGGGCATGCTAGGCATTTCGGGCATGCTAGGCATTTCGGGCAGACTTAATACTAGTTAATCTATATTACAAATTAAATATGAATACAAATTTCAAGGGATTAAATAGATTTACAATAGTGAGGTAGTTCAGTATAATTAGATTGTACTACAAATTACAAATGAATACAAGTTTCAAATAGTGAGGTAGTTCAGAATATTTAGATTGTAAAGTTAATAATAAGAATGGTTTTGTCTTGTCATGTTACATAGTTTCTATTAAAGCTACAATATTGGAGTATATCAGGCAAACTTAAGACTAGTTTGAAATTTATTAGACAATAACTATATTCGGGATTTTATGTTTGCTGTCCTTTGGGTCAGTGCTGGTGTAGATGAGGAGGAGTGTGTGTGTGTTTAGGTAATGGTGGGGTGTGTTAGTGATGGTGG
>WNWK01026347.1:0-27488 GCA_009830355.1 Cherax destructor | reverse complement strand
TTTTGAGAATTGATGGAAAGGTAGAGGCTATGGATTTATTGAATAGTGTTGCTATAATTGGTGACAGTACCTGTGAAGCTTTTTGTACATAAAAGTTGGTAAGCTGTTTATGTCTCCTGCCTTGTTTTTAAGGGTGTTGATTATGAGCGAGACTTCAATTGGGTTGGTAGGAGCTAGGAATAGCGTATTAGGGTAGGTGTTTTAGGTGTTTGTGAGATAGTCTGTTGGACGGGTGTTTGAGCTTGGGATTTTACTCGCTAGATTCTTTCCTATGGTGGAGAAGAAAACATTAAGTCTGTTTGCTGTCTCAGTAGGTGAGAGTAGGGGTTCATCTGCTCTTGATAATTTGATGGTGTTGTTTTTCGCTATCTTATTATTTCCTAGAATTGCAGATAGGGTCTTCCAGGTCTTTTTCATATCACCTTTTATGTTCTGGAGTCTGTTCTCATAATACAATTTTTTTGATCTCCTTATCAGGCTGGTAAGGATTGATGAGTAGCGTTTGGATTGTTCTCTGGTTATTAGACCCCTTCTGTATTGTTTTTCATATTGGTGCCTTTTGTTAATGGATTTAAGGATGCTGGGTGTTAGCCAGGGATTGTTAAGTCTCTTAGCTGTGATCTGTTTAGTTTTTAGGGCAATGTTTGTTATAGAAGTGGTGGGTTTTGTTAAGGAAATTCTTGATGCATTCATTAGTATCTGTATATGTTTCTAACTCATTATGCCAGTCAATGTTAATCATAGCTGTTATAAAGTTATTTACAGCTGACTCATTATGTAGTCTGAAGGTAACTTTTGTAATATCTAGGGGCAATTTACCAAGATTAGTTATGAGAAAGGTCGGATAGTGGTCTGTGGTGTTGTCTGTGATGATGCCTGATTTAAGAGGGGCTATAGTATTAGTCCAGATGTGGTCTAGTAATGAGGTACTAGTCTCGGAGATTCTTGTAGGTTTTGATATTGTTGGTAGTAACAAGCAGTTGCTCATAGTGTTTGTGAATTCTGTTACTTGTGGGTCCTGGTCATGTAGGAGATTTATATTGAAGTCTCCTGTGAGCAGTAAATGGTCTTTGTTCATGTGTGCATCAGTTATCAGGTTACCTAGTTTTTCACTAAAATGGTGAATGTTTGACTGTGGTAATCTGTAGATGTTTATCACTGTGAGGGGTTTTTGCAGGTCTTTTGATTTAAATTTAGCTATAATATATTCTCCATGCTCATCCCTTATGCAAGAGTTATTGATACATTCAAGTTGATCTGAGTAATATATAGCTATTCCACCCCCTCGCTGATCTGTCCTACAATTGTGAATGGCTGTGCAACCTGGGATGCCAATATATCACCTTTATCATTAATATATAAACTAATTGCTAACTTCTTATACTAATTGGTAAATTCTCAATGTTTAAATTCCAGTACCTAAATTTTGTAAACCTAACCTAACCTAACCTTACAATCTGTATATTCATTGTGTAGCTATTGAGTAAGACCTATCATAAGACTGCCTGAAAAGCCTAGGCATACCTAGGCATATTATTGGCCATCTTGTAATATCAACTTTAATGTATAACTTTAAGTACCCCCCACCTTGTATTACATGAAATAAAGAATTTGAATTTGAATGAATAAGATATCTTGACATGTCACATAGGTTATTATACTGTCTATCTCTATACTCCTCAATAAGTGGACAATTAAGCACATAGTGTTCAAGACAGTGACCATATGCCTGATCACATAATTTGCATTTAGTTTGATCATCATCTGTGTCTCCCAAACTGTCAGAAGTACTTGTAGCCAAGCATAACAGAATAAAAATGTTAAAAATAATAAAAATATCTGACAATAATAATAATGATAACGATAATAATGGCAATAATAAAAAACTACACGAAAACGATAATAATAATAATAATTAATCAAACGAAAACAACAACAATAATGATAATAATAATAAATGCATACGTTGTGCTTATAATGTTACTTCATATACGGATTATTTTACAGATATTCGAAAACCTATATTTTACAAATACCAAAAACATATTCCACCTCTGCCATTTCTAATATAAAAACATGTGAAATGAATCCATATATCACATTTTCCTCAGAAAACACGGAAGAAAATAAATAAAAAAAAACTCGTGATTAAAATCCACTACAAGATCCGGCTTTAAAAACCTTTGTTTACATTTTATTTATCAGTGCTTTTCGAAAAAAAAATATTTTTACGGGTTTTAAGCTTAAAAATGGAAGTTTTGAGAAGTTTTTAGAGGGAAATAATGGAGGTTCCTGTGAGGGTTGTAGCTAGGGTAAGTAATGGTTAATGGGTTAGTGGTTTTTTTGGGGTGTAAAGTACCATGGGTTCTCTGAGGTTCACTTCTGCAGTGACCAGAGTAATTAACTTCATTAGAAATGAGGAGCCATAATGTTGATGAATGGGGGCCATAATCTTGATGAATGGGGGCCCTAATGTTGAGCAATTTATTAGTTTAGACTAATAAATTGCTCATTACTTTATAATTTGTTCATGATTGCAACCATGTATAAACGTACGTAAATTTACTTACTTACATGATTCATTACCTTTGTAACTTGTGAGTTCATTACCTTTGTAACTTGCTCAGCTATCAAAACTTTGAGGCCCAGTCCCTGGACCCATTATGTACCTCTGTAATCTTTTGACTACCGCCCACAGGATGGGTATGGGCTGCATAATAACGATCTTAAGCTAACTAATGTTGATGAATGGGGGTCCTGATGTTGAATGAGGGGGTCCTGATATTTATGAATGGGGCCATAATGATGATGAATGAGGGGCCCAAATGTTGATGAATGGGGGCCCTAATGTTTAATGAGAGCCCTATTGTTGATGAATGAGGGCCCTAATGTTGAATGAGGGTCCTAATGTTAATGAATGGGGGCCCCTAGTATTGAATGGGGGCCTTAATGTTCAATGATGACCCTAATAATAATGAATGGGGACCCTAATGTTGATGAATAGGGGCCCTAATGTTAATGAATGGGGGCCATAATGTTGATGAATGGGAGCCCTAATGTTAATGAATGGGGGCCCTGATGTTAATGAATGGGGGCCCTAATGTTGATGAATGGGAGCCCTAATGTTAATATAATAATAATATCTTTATTTCTACCAGTACATGTACAAGGTATACAGACCATAGCTGACATCAATGACATACTACTATATAGAAAGTCCCTTGTTATGCTGAGTATTTCCTGCAAATTAGGTCAGTTTTGTCCCAGGATGCGACCCACACCAGTCCACTAACACCCAGGTACCTATTTTACTGATGGGTGAACATGGACAACCAGTGTAAGAAAACACATCCAGTGTTTCCACCCCTTCACCGGGAATCATACCTGGACCCTTGCCGTGTGAAGCTAGAGCTTTAGCCATCAGGCCACGGGGCCACTATAATGGGGGACCTAATGGTAATGAAGTGGGGTCCAAATAGTAATTAATGGGGGCCACCCAAGCCACTGGACTCCTGGTGGAAAACTTTTGATCTAAAGAAATGGAGATTGAGACAATTATGCAGCATATGGGAATCTTTATTGAAGAAACGTTTTGCCACACATTGGCTTCATCAGTTCAATACAAAGCAGAAAGGGGTAAGGAGAGTAGGAATTTGAGGTAATCAGTCCCTCAGCCTTGAATCAATGAATTCAGTCTTGTAGAAAGTACAGCATATGGCTGGAGAAGTGGCTTATATACTAGTCAGGTGAGTGGAAGCAGGAGGAGGCGGGATCACAGTGGAATCATCCACTAGTGTAAGTAGGTCTTCGTCCAAAGGTTGGACAAGTGTTGAAGAATTCCTTGTATCAAGATCCCATCATGTTGCAGTGTCTGACGGATGTGATAAATAATTTTGAAAACTGACAAGTTGAAGTTAAAGACACTTGTGCAACATGTATGCGCGGGGCCCCAGACCGACAAAATGTGATCAGTCTAGAACAGATTAACTCTGTGGCACTTGAGGTATGCTCAAGGAATATATCTTTAAGGAAAAGGAAGAGAAGATGTAAACTATAAAGAGAAAGGTGCTCCCTATACAGGCAAAGGCAAAGAATAACAGAGTGGCTAAAAGAGGCCAATATATCTGCAATACGTAGGGAGACACTGGTCAGAGAAATAGCAAACATCGAACTAAAGCTAAAGGAATCTTACAGGAATCAAGAAATGCGAGAACTAAAAGCCATTAATGAAATCGAAAGAAACCCAAAGTTTTCTTGTGCCAAATAAAAGTCGAGAACAACATCCAGTATTGGGCCCCTACTTAAACGAGATGGGTCCTACACAGATGACAGCAAGGAAATGAGTGAGCTACTCAAGTCCCAAAATGACTCAGTTTTTAGCGAGGCGCTAACCAGACTTAGAGTCGAAGACCTAAATTAATTTTTTATGAGAGTGCCACAGAATTTGGTAGACACAAACTTATCTGATATTTTCGTGATGCCAAATGACTTTGAAAAGACGATAAATGAGATACCCATGCACTCTGCCCCAGGCCCAGACTCATGGAAATCCTTGTTCATCAAGAACTGCAAGAAGCCCCTATTTTTCACATGCTTTTAACATCCTATGGAGAGGGAGCATGGACACAGGGGTCGTCCCACAGCTGCTAAAAGCAACAGACATAGCCCCACTCCACAAAGGGGGCAGTAAAGCAATAGCAGAGAACTACAGACCAATAGCGCTAACGTCGCATATCATAAAAATCTTTGAAAGGGTTCTAAGAAGCAAGATTGCCACCCATCTAGATACCCATCAGTTACACAATCCAGGGCAGCATGGGTTTAGAGCAGGTTGCTCCTGTCTGTTCCAACTACTGGACCACTATGACAAGGTCCTGGATGCTCTAGAAGACAAACAAAATGCAGATGTAATATACACAGACTTTGCAAAAGCCTTTGACAAGTGTGACCATGGTGTAATAGCGCACAAAATGCGTGATAAAGGAATAACAGGAGAAGTCTGAGGCGGCTATGTTGAAAAGCTCTATTCCACAAGGCACAGTACTCGCTCCCATCTTATTCCTCATCCTCATATCTGACATAGACAGGGATATAAGCCACAACGCCGTGTCTTCCTTTGAAGATGACACCCGAATTTGCATGACAGTGTCCTCCATTGAAGACACCGCAAGACTCCAGGCGGACATCAATTAAATCTTTAAATGGGCCGCAGAAAACAATATGAAATTCAATGATGAGAAATTTCAATTACTCTGATATGGAAAATGTGAGGAAATTAAAAATACATCGGAGTATAAAACAAATTCCAACCACACAATAGAGTGAAAAACTATTGTAAAAGACCTGTGAGTGATCATGTCAGAAGATCTCACCTTCAAAGACCATAACATTGTATCAGTCGCATCTGCTAGAAAAATGACAGGATTGATAATGAGAACCTTCAAAACTAGGGACGCCAAGCCCATGATGACTCTTCAGGTCACTTGTTCTATCTAGACTGGAATATTGCTGTGCACTAACAGCACCTTTCAAGGCAGGTGAAATTGCTGACCTAAAAAATGTACAGAGAACCTTCACGGCACACATAACTGCGATAAAACAACTTAATTACTGGGAACGCTTGAAGTTACTAAACCAGTAGTACTCCCTAGAATGCAGGCAGGAGAGATACGTGATCATATACACTTGGAAAATCCTAGATGAATTAGTACCAAACTTGCATATGAAAATCACTCCTTATGAAAGCAAAGACTTGGCAGATGATGCAACATTCCCCCCAATGAAAAGGAGGGGTGCCACTAGCACGATAAGAGAAACATAATAAGTGTCAGGGGCCCAAGACTGTTCAGCTGCCTCCCAGCATACATAAGGGGAATTACCAGTAGACCCCTGGCTGTCTTCAAGAAGGCCCTGGACAGGCACCTAAAGTCAGTACCTGACCAGCCGGGCTGTGGTTCATACGTTGGGTTGCGTGCGGCCATCAGTAACAGCCTTGTTGATCAGGCTCTGATCCACCATGAGGCATGATCACAGACCGGGCTGCCGGGGCGTTGACCTCCGGAACCCTCTCCAGGTATACTCCAGGTATATGTTGTACTTTCTACAAGATTGATGGACTGAACACATCTACTCCAGGCTGAGGGACTGATTACCTCAAACTCCTCTCCTTACACCTTTCTGCTTTGTATTGGACTAATGAAGCCACTGTGTGGTGAAACGTTTCCTCAATAAAGATTCCCATGTGCTGCATAAGTGTCTCAATCTACAACTTGTCATTCATCTACACAACTTGTCAGTTTTCAAAACCATTTATCTCATAACGAAATGGACCTGTGCATCAATTCCTTGATTTTAGCTTAATACCTTCCATCCCTACATGTGTTTCATAACCCCCATACTATACAATACAATATTTTTTCAAGTTGATACATTGTTTATACAGGAATGGGTAACATTAAAGAGCATATTGAAAGCCCATGGGTTTGCCGATCCCTTTGGAGGAAATAATATTAAATTCTTCTTTATCATAATAGGAAAGTGAACTTGTAAATCTGATTTATTCTTTTTAGGTAAGGCCCCATACAGCGCAAGAATATAATCGAGGCAGCTGCGTCGAGGTCGCTCCTGCGTCTTCTCAAGTTATATTGGGGTATGACCATTTCTGTGACTTCGATGCAGTGTTTGGTCCCGATGTTAGTCAAAAGGAGCTTTATTCATCATGTCTTGCAGACTTGGTAGTGAATTTCTTCCAAGGTTAGTGTGTCATATTGTGCAGCTCAACTTCATAATTCAAAATTTTGTTTTCAAAGCATTATAAATGCATATACAGTGGGCCCTCGGTTTTCGTACAGCTCCCAACTCGAACAATTATGTAAGTGTATTTTTGTAAGTGCTTTTGTAAGTGTATTTTTGGTGGTCTGAAACAACTAATCTAATTTACATTCGTCCTTATGGGAACAAATTCGTTCTGCAACAGCACTCGAACAGCCTTCTGGAAAGAATTATCGGCGAAAACCGAGGGTCCACTGTAATTAAAAAAAAATCATGTATGCACATGATTCTTGGCAGCTAAGAGCAGAAATATTTTAAATCTACCATAAATTACAATATAATTCATGCATTTTGTGCTTTTGAGTCATTACACATTAAAAAATATATGTTATATAACTATTGTGTATGCAGCCTTTCCTCACTTAGCGACATACAGTGGTCCTTCGGTTTTCGCCGAAAATTCGTTCCAGAATGCTGCTCAAGTGCCATTACCGAACGAATTTACTTCCTTAAGAAATAATGTCACGTAGGTTAGTCTATTTCAGACCCCCAAAAATACACTTGCAACAGCACTTACGAAAATACACTTACATAAATGTTCGAGTTTGGAGATGCACGAAAACCGAGGGACCACTGTACTTGTTTACCGACAACTTGGACTTACAATGAGCTCTCTGACCAGTGTGCATACCTAAATAATGTATATTAGAGCTTATTTCATCTATTCTGTTTATTTCAATATACAGTAAACTAATGTATAAACATTTAAAAATATACCAGAAATGTTATAAATGGTGCAAAGGTGACATTAAAACATTATCAAAGATGGTTGTCAGAAACCCACTACCATTATAGTATGCTTCTCACTTAATGATGAATTCATTTAACGACGTGGTCTTAGGAATGGAACTCCATCGTTAAGTGAGGAGAGACTGTATACAGTTCACTACTGTACAAAGATTTATAAATATACTAAAAATGTTATAAATGGTGCAGAGGTGACATTAAAACAATATCAAAGATGGTTGTCACAAACCCACTACCATTATAGTATGCTCCTTGCTTAGCGATGAATTCATTTACTGATGTGGTCTTAGGAATGGAACTCCATCGTTAAGTGGGAGAGGCTGTATTATTTTTTGTGAAATATTTATATGATATTACTAATGTGCACATTATTGCTTGTTTGGAAGCAGAACTTCAGATATCCAACTTAATACATTGAGGGCAGATATTTAGGTCTCCACCTTGACTGCAACCTGAAATTTAATACCCACATCCAACACATAGCCAAGAAAGTCTCCAAAACAGTAGGCATCCTCTCCAAGATACAGTACTATGTACCCCAAATGACACTATTTACACTATACCACTCTCTAATCTACCCTTACCTCATCTATGGTATTTGTGCTTGGGGATCTACTACGACCAATCATCTTAAACCATTGGATAATCACCAACTCCTTGCCTGCCCAGACAACACACCCCTCCACTCTTCAAGAATTTGAACTTACTTTATAGTATACAAAATATGCACTCATATTACTGTGCCTATTATATATATATGTCGTGCCGATTAGGTAAAACTTGCGATTTTGGCTTAAATAGCAGCGCTCACCTTGCCATATAAGACAAGTGAAAATTTGTGTATGCAATAATTTCGCCAAAATCATTCTGAACATAATGAAAAAAAAATATTTCATTGTGTTTCTTTATTATTAAATTAATGTTAACGTATCTAAAATATATTTAGTTGGGTTAGGCTAAATTAAATTGCGCTTGTTGTAATAAGGTTAGGTAGGTTTTCAAAGATTCTCTTGGTACAAAATTATAAATTCTTACATTAACATAAATGAAAAAAAGATATCTTTAAACGTATAAGAGAAAATTTTAGAAAGGACTTAATTTTAGATGAGTTCTTGCTAATTGACCAGTTTTACCCAATCGGCACGACATATATACAGTAGGGACCCACTTATATGGCAGGTTAGGTTCCAGGCTACCACTGGAAAGCGAACATCACCGGAAAGCAGAACGCCATTTTTTTCCACTTTAAAAGGCATATAAATGCCAGATAACAAGTTTACACTAACATATATTAAGTTAGCAATGGAACTAGGCATTAAAAAACAATAAAATAAAATACACACACAGTACACTCATTATTTACCTCAAAATATTTGTAGTCTTATTGTAGGGCAAAAGGTGAGTAGTATTTATTGTAAGAAGTCAGGTGTGGGAGGTATGGTAGCCCTCCTGGCCACCCCACCCACACAGAATACATGTATTATGTAAACAAACGCGTCTGGTTATAGTTTATACACGTTCACACACACACCTTGCATTGTGTACAAGTTGTCTCCACAGTGGTACAGTAGAATAAATAAAGAGCAACACTTCCATTCTCATGTAACATAATTTTTAGAAGGAATGATGCTCTGACAAGTTAGTACAGAAGAATAAATAAACAGCAACACTCCCATTCTCATGCAACACACCATTTTTAGAGTGAATGATGACATTTATTATTATAATCATAATAAAAAAGAAGCGCTAAACCCACAAGGGTCATGAATAGCTATAGATAAAGTGAAGGCATACGAAAGGAATATTTTTCTAGTTATCCCCCAGTAACTGGTGTTTGACTAGAGAAAACGTAATTCTTCTGACACTCCTACAAACCGCTTGGTAAACACATCTGATATTCATGTCAATTTTTATACTGTGGGTGTATGTACATATCATGTTTATTATGTAATTTTAAAAAAAATATCACAGATGGCTTAATAGAAATGTCTATATTAACGTAATATACGACATTTAATGCACCCAAGAGATTACATGTACGTATAGCAAATTTTGGTCATAATTTGAAATTGCCGTTTTAGCGGAACGGCATAAGGCAAAACGCCGTAAAGTGGGGCCCTACTGTATCTAGAACATTAAACTTCAATATAAACCATCCTCTCAGACTTCTCCTTGGTAGCTACAACAGAACACACAAGCACAACACAAGACACAAAGCTCTCTTCGACATCCCTCGTGTCCAACTCACCCTATGAAAAAATGCAATGTATGTAAAAGGCCTCAAGATTTGGAATTCATTGCTTGAACCAGCGAAAGGTCCCCTATGTGCCAATCAATTTAGTACAGTGGTACCTCGAGTTACGAGCTTAATTCGTTCCAGAAGGCTGTTCGAGTGCCGATACTGAACGAATTTCTTCCCATAAGGAATAATTTAAATTAGATTAATCCGTTTCAGACCCCAAAAATACACTTAAAAAAGCACTTACAGAAATACACTTACATAATTGTTCGAGTTAGGAGCTGCTCGTATATTGAGGTACCACTGTACTGTGGTTAAAAAGCACCTCATCTCCCTAGCATAACTAAATCAACACTTTATGTATCAAACTAAACCAGCTCATCAAACTTTATCCCTGTTCTTCCAGTCTTCCCTAAACTCCCACAGAAAATTAATTACTCATCCTGTTCCATTATAATTGTACAGAAACCTAATAAACTTCCTGTTTCTTCATTATCTCTTATACGTAATTGTTCCATAGCCTGATGACAGTCAGTTTGAAACTGCTCAAGAAATCCCAATTAACTTAAGATCGCTGAACCAGTTTAAAGAATTAATGCAGACTTGTACTATTTTCATTTAGCTACTTCTCTTATTTGTATTAATGCATACTACTTAAAATTGTACAATTGTTCACTTAGCCACCTCACTTTTGTACATTAAAAAAAAAAACTGTGACTGGTTCTTAAGTAGCATGTAAGAATTAGATTAGTCTGTCCTAAATGCACTGCATGCTAGTGGCCTTATTTTGTGCTTAACACTACTTAAAACTACAGTGGACCCCTGGATTTCGTAGTGCTCCCAACTTGAACAATTATGTAAGTGTATTTTTGTAAGTGCTTTTGTAAGTGTATTTTTGAGGGTCTGAAACAGACTAATCTAATTTACATTCGTCCATATGGGAACAAATTCGTTCGGTAACGGCACTTGAACAGCCTTCTGGAAAGAATTATTGATGAAATCCAGGGGTCCACTGTACATGTTTGTATAGTGCAGAAGGTATTAAAGTTTGTTTATTAGCTAATGTGTACATTATTGCTTGTAAAAAGATGATATAACTAATGTATATTGCTTGTTTATATCCAAATTTAGCACAATGCTGTATTCCTAAATTGTGTACATTCGTTGTATTTTTTGTTTGTACATAGTTAATTTTGGGTAAATACAGATATTGTAAAGTAATAGAACTAGAAAATTCCATGCACTGCTAGCTTAAATAATTTTTCAACTAAAGAAGAAAACACATTCACCATCATTCATGTAACTGACAAAGAAGAAAATACCTTCACCATCATTCATTTAGTCACCAAAGAAGAAGAAAACACATTCACCATCATTCATTCAGCATAAATATATGTATAAAATATGTATAAATATTAAAGTAAATATGTTAAAAATAAACATTGTGTGGTTTATTGCATTTAATTGAGAAGACAGTTCATGCAGCAGGAATTTTATCAGGTGAGAATTAATAAAATGCCATAAAACACAAGATGGTAATGGAGCAAGTGATGATAAAAGTGTTTATTTCCTTGGGTAACCCTGTCTCAGCGGGAGATGGCCGATGTATTAAAAACATTTTTTATTAACATACTTGTGGGTATATTCTACCATTGATATACATGTGGCTATTTATGTTTCATGGCCTCGTAATTTTTTAGGAAAAAATTATTCCATAGTTAGGCCCTACCAATTTAGCCATAAGCCTCCTATGACTTAATGTAATCTTGTTTGTGTCTTATTTTTCCAAGTTTTTGAAGATGAAAGATGACTTGACATGTATTTTATACATTTCAGGTTACAATGTTACAGTCCTCAGTTATGGCCAGCGTGGGTCAGGGAAGACCTACACCCTCACGGGTCCAGATTTTTTATGGGCGATGAACGAAGAGGAGTTCGGTCTGTTGCCGCAAGCTGTGCGCCATGTCTTCAATCTAATGAAGGTAGATAGATGTTTGATTGAATTAGAAGTGGTAGCTATAATCAAGTGTCTTTAATCTAATGAAGTTGCTAGTTGTTGATTGGATTATAAATGGTAGCTAGTGTATCATCAATTGTCTTTAATTTAATGAAGGTAGCTAGTTTCTTTTTATTCATATTGAAGTACATTGGTACCCTGAGTTTCGAACAGCTCCCAACTCGAACAATTATGTTAGTGTATTATTGAAAGTGCTTTTGTAAGTGTATTTTTGGGGGTCTGAAACGGACTAATCTAATTTACATTATTCCTTATGGGAACAAATTCGTTTGGTAACGGCACTCGAACAGCCTTCTGGAACGAATTATGGCCGAAACTCGGGGTACCACTGTATTTTATACTTAACCCTTAAATTGTTCGCTCGCGTAGCACTCCGAACGTAGATCTACGTTTTCTTTTTTACATACTTTCTTATGGAGAAAATCAAGGTCGGAGCACTACACACGTAAACGTAGATCTACGTTTGGACAGTTTAAGGGTTAAAATACATAAGACAAATATGCCTTCATTACTGTATTTTGAGGCATTTAAGACGCACGAGCATATAAGACATACAAGATGATGTTTTCAAGCAGTCGTAACCTAACGTTATTATACATGTGCTAAAGATTAACCAAAAGCCTACCCTTGACCCTCACCTTGGCATATAAGACGCAGGCTGATTTACAAGGACTTTTTTTGGGAAGTCCTTAGCTTAGAAACACACTGGGGACCTCCTGAATTGTGTATGTATAATGTAAAAGAGGAAGTCTTCAACTTATGAACATGTTGGGGACCTTATGTATTGTGTATAATAATGATATATACAGCCTCTCCTCACTTAGCGATGTACTCGTTTACTGACGACTCGGACTTAAGATGGGCTCTCTGACCAGTGTGCATACCTAAATAATGTACAGTACATTAGAGCTGATTTCCTCTGTTCTGTTTATTACAATATACAGTACACTACTGTATAAACATTTAGAAATATACCAGAAATTTTATAAATGGTGCAAAGGTGACATTAAAACAATATCAAAGATGGTTGACACAAACTCACTACCATTATAGTATGCTCCTCACTTAGCGATGAATTTGTTTACTGACGTGGTCTTTGGAACGGAACTCCATCATTAAGTCAGCAGAGGCTGTACACAATAATGATATTATACACAATATATAATAATAATATAATATAATATTATTATTATATATTGTGTATTATGATATATTAATGATATACACAATACAGAAGATTCTCAATGTGTTTGTATGTCAAGGACTTACCGTATACCAGAAAATATGGTATTTTTTAAAGTACATTGTGTTTTTTCTTCAGGAGTGTCCTGGACGAGAGTACCGGGTACATGTGAGTTATCTGGTGGTGCAAAGAGATGCGGTGTATGACTTACTCTCAACCTCGAATACTTATATGCACTTGAATGTCCTTGAAGATAACATGGTGAGTGATGCTATTTTAGTCCTGGTGTGATCTGTGTGTGGCAATACCAACAAACCTTTATTATTTATCATTTGAGGCTGGATCCTTTATTGTTTATGAATCTTTAATTCTTCTTCTTTCTTTCAACAAATCGGCCATTTCCCACCAAGGCGGGGTGGCCCAAAGAGAAAAACAAAAGTTTCTCTTTTTAACTTTAGTAATGTATACAGGAGAAGGGGTTACTAGCGCTTTGCTCCCGGCATTTTAGTCAACTCTTACGACACGCATGGCTTACGGAGGAAGAATTCTGTTCCACTTCCCCATGGAGATAAGAGGAAATAAGAACAAGAACTTGTAAGAAAATAGAAGAAAACCCAGAGGGGTGTGTATGTACTATATGCTTGTACATGAATGTGTAGTGTAACCTAAGTGTAAGTAGAAGTAACAAGACATACCTGAAATCTTGCATGTTTATGAGACAGAAAAAAGACACCAGCAATCCTACCATCATGTAAAACAATTACAGGCTTTCGTTTTACCCTCACTTGGCAGGATGGTAGTACCTCCCTGTGCGGTTGCTGTCTACCAACCTACTACCTAGATGAATTTTTAATCTTCTTTCTTTCTTTCAACACGTCGACCGTTTCCCACCGAAGCGGGGTGGCCCAAAAGGAAAAACGAAAGTTTCTCCTTTTACATTTAGTAATATATACAGGAGAAGGGGTTACTAGCCCCTTGCTCCCGGCATTTTAGTCGCCTCTTACGACACGCATGGCTTACGGAGGAAGAATTCTGTTCCACTTCCCCATGGAGATAAGAGGAAATAAGAACAAGAACTAGTAAGAAAATAGAAGAAAACCCAGAGGGGTGTGTATATATATGCTTGTACATGAATGTGTAGTGTGACCTAAGTGTAAGTAGAAGTAGCAAGATGTACCTGAAATCTTGCATGTTTATGAGACAGAAAAAAGACACCAGCAATCCTACCATCATGTAAAACAATTACAGGCTTTCGTTTTGCACTCACTTGGCAGGACGGTAGTACCTCCCTGGGCGGTTGCTGTCTACCAACCTACTACCTAGGATGAATTTTTAATATCCTTATATATTAAAAATTAATTAGTTATTTCCCATCTCTGTACAAACATTGTATATATTGAAATAAAATATTATTATTATTTTTTTAACAAGCCGGTCGTATCCCTCCAATTATTATTTTTATTAAGGAATTGGTCATGTCGTCCCTTTCCTGGTTTGAGCCTGATTGCCTCTCATACCTCAAGGGATTGTATGACTTGTACAGGTTTGGTGCTTCCCTCTAAATTTAATAATATAATACCCCTCAAAGAAGGTTCCTTGATGTTGGCAAGGGGCTCTTGATCTAAGGAAGTGGAACAATGCTCCAATTCCTTAAATGTTATAAATGGTGCAAAGGTGACATTAAAACAGTATCAAATATGGTTGACCCAAACTCACTACCATTATAGTATGCTCCTCACTTAGCGATGAATTTGTTTAACGACATGGTTTTAGGAACGGAACTCCATCGTTAAGTGAGGAGAGGCTGTATTTTCAATGCGTTAGCAGATGTTCAAAATTACAAATTTTGTTTTGTCTCAGCTTGATGGGCGGACCTCCAGACCTTCCTTGTCATGTGTTGGGCATGACTTTTATTTTTTATTTCACTTAGCTTAGTACAAAAAGAATAAAGAATTAAAATTGACAATACAGCAGAAGGGCCTCACTTATACAGCAGGTTAAGTTTCAGGCTACTGCTGTACAGGAGGGCCTCACTTATACAGCAGGTTAAGTTCCAGGCTACTGCTGTTCAGGGGGGCCCTGCTTATACAGCAGGTTAAGTTCCAGGCTACTGCTGTACAGGAGGGCCCTGCTTATACAGCAGGTTAAGTTCCAGGCTACTGCTGTACAGGAGGGCCCTGCTTATACAGCAGGTTAGGTTCTGGGCTACTGCTGAACAGGAGAGCCCTGCTTATAAAACAAGTTAGGTTCTGAGTTACTGTAGGGCCCCACTTATACAGCAGGTTAGGTTTCAGGCTGCTGCTGTACAGGAGAGTCCTGCTTATACAGCAGGTTAAGTTCCAGGCTACTGCTGTACAGGAGGGCCCTGCTTATACAGTAGGTTAGGTTCTGGGCTACTGCTGTACAGGAGGGCCCTGCTTATAAAACAGGTTAGGTTCTGAGTTACTGTAGGGCCCCACTTATACAGCAGGTTAGGTTCCAGGCTACTGCTGTACAGGAGGGCCCTGCTTATACAGCAGGTTGGGTTCTGGGCAACTGCTGTACAGGAGGGCCCTGCTTATAAAACAGGTTAGGTTCTGGGTTACTGTAGGGCCCCACTTATACAGCAGGTTAAGTTCTGGGCTACTTCTGTACAGGAGGGCCCTGCTTATTCCTAGCTCCTACCAACCCAATTGAAGTCTCGCTCATAATCAACACCCTTAAAAACAAGGCAGGAGACATAAACAGCCTACCAACTTTTATGTACAAAAAAGCTTCACAGGTACTGTCACCAATCATAGCAACACTATTCAATAAATCCATTGAAGCCTCTACCTTTCCATCAATTCTCAAAATAGCTAGGGTCACCCCGATCCACAAAGGAGGTGATCAAACAGACCTGAATAATTATAGACCAATTTCTAATTTACCATTGCTTTCTAAAATCTTCGAAAAATTAATTCATAGACAAATCTATTCCTACCTCGTCTCACACAATGTACTCAACCCCTGTCAATTTGGATTCAGGACAAACAAGAGCACAAACGATGCTATTACGCACATGTTGGAGTTAATATATACAGCACTTGAGAAAAAGAAGTCCCACTGGGAATCTTCATTGATCTCCGCAAAGCTTTTGATACAGTCGACCATGATTTACTGCTCACAAAATTAGCACACTATGGTATAAGGGGCACCCACTCAACTACCTAAAATCATACCTCACCAACAGAAGCCAATACGTGTACACAAATGGAGAGAACTCTTCCACACAACCAATTACAGTCGGAGTCCTCAAGGAAGTGTCCTGGGGCCACTCCTATTCCTCATTTACATAAATGACCTACCGAATGCATCACAACTACTCAAACCCATTTTATTTGCAGATGACACAACATATGTCTTCTCTCACCCAAATCCAGTTATACTGGCCAACACTGTTAATGCCGAATTACAGAAAATATCAACATGGATGACGACTAACAAGCTTACTCTCAATACTGACAAGACCTACTTCATACAGTTTGGAAGCAAAGTCACAAATGTTCCACTTAACATAACACTTAATGGTACACCCATCACAAGACTCACAGAGTGAAAATTCCTAGGAATCCACCTTGACAGTAGCCTTAAATTCCAAACACATATACAACAAATTTCCAAGAAAATCTCGAAGACAGTAGGCATATTATCAAAGATACGCTATTATGTACCTCAATCAGCTCTCCTTGCACTATATCATTCACTTATCTACCCGTATCTCACCTATGGAATCTGTGCATGGGGATCAACAACGTTAAATCACCTTAGACCACTCATAACACAACAAAAGGCCGCAGTCAGAATGATAACAAATTCCCACTCTAGGCAGCATACTCCACCAATATTCAAAAGTCTCAAACTACTCACCGTAAAGAACATTCATACTTACTCTTGTGCCTACTACATATATAAAACTTTACACTCTAATATAAACCCTCTGCTCAAAACTCTCCTCACCAACCTTAATAGGACCCATGACCACAACACACGACACAGATCACTTTTTGATATACCCCGTGTTCATATCAACCTATGTAAAAATTCTATGCACATAAAGGGCCCCAGAATCTGGAATTCATTACCAGTAAATATTAAGATAATCTTGTCTGAAAATCAATTTAAGACTCAACTCAAAACCACCTACTCACCCAAACCTAAATGATCATGCTATAAACTACTTTAAAAAATGCTCATTGTTACTTTCCTATACGATAATCTCAATTTTTAATAATATGTTACTATTATGTTACCCCTACTCATATTATAAGTTAATGTCAAAAATGCTCAATGTTATTTTCCTTAAGATAATCTCAATTCCATATTATCATTCAAGAATCTTAACACCTGTAACAATCTAAGATCTAATATCATCATATAAAAATTTAAACAGTAAAATTTCATCATATTGTAATTTTGAAAATAATTTTTAACTAGAATAAACTCAATAAATTTCTCTAATATTAAGTACATAGTTTTTAAGGACTAGAATAAGCTGCCCCTAATGCCATGGCATGTCAGTGGCTCTCCTTGCACTCAATTTACATTAACTTCCGATACCCATGTAACCTGCAATGAAATAAAATTTGTTTGTTTGTTTGTTTGTTTGTTTGTTTATAAAACAGGTTAGGTTCCGGGTTACTGTAAGGCCCCACTTATACAGCAGATTAGGTTCTGGGCTACTGCTGTACAGGAGGGCCCTGCTTATAAAACAGGTTAGGTTCTGGGTTACTGTAGGGCCCCACTTATACAGCAGCTTAGGTTCCAGGCTGCTGCTGTACAGGAGGGCCCTGCTTATACAGCAGGTTAGGTTCCAGACTACTGCTGTACAGGAGGGCCCTGCTTATGCAACAGGTTAGGTTCCAGGCTACTGTAGGGCCCCACTTATACAACAGGTTAGGTTCTGGGCTACTTCTGTACAGGAGGGCCCTGCTTATACAGCAGGTTAGGTTCCAGGCTACTGTAGGGCCTCACTTATACAGCAGGTTAGGTTCCAGGCTACTGTAGGGCCCCACTTATACAGCAGGTTAGGTTCCAGGCTACTGTAGGGCCCCACTTATACAGCAGGTTAGGTTCCAGGCTACTGTAGGGCCCACTTATACAGCAGGTTAGGTTCCAGGCTACTGTAGGGCCCCACTTATATAGCAGGTTAGGTTCCAAGCTACTGTAGGGCCCCACTTATACAGCAGGTTAGGTTCCAGGCTACTTTAGGGCCCCACTTATACACCAGGTTAGGTTCCAGGCTACTGTAGGGCCCCACTTATACAGCAGGTTAGGTTCCAGGATACTGTAGGGCCCCACTTATACGGCAGGTTAGGTTCTGGGCTACTGTAGGGCCCCACTTATACAGCAGGTTAGGTTCCGGGCTACTGTAAGGCCCCACTTATACAGCATGTTAGGTTTCAGGCTACTGTAGGGCCCCACTTATACAGCAGGTTAGGTTCCAGGCTACTGTAGGGCCCCACTTATACAGCAGATTAGGTTCCAGGCTACTGTAGGGCCCCACTTATACAGCAGGTTAGGTTCCAGGCTACTGTAGGGCCCCACTTATACAGTAGGTTAGGTTCCAGGCTACTGTAGTGCCCCACTTATACAGCAGGTTAGGTTCCAGGCTACTGCTGTAAATTAAAACAACCCCCTTTTTTTTTTTTTCTCCTTCTTCTTCTTCTTCTTGATAACAAGATATATTAAGTGAGCAATAGAGCTAGGCCTAAAAAATCCATATAGTACAGTACACACATTACTTACCATAAAATATTTTCATCCTTAGCTTATAGTGAGTAGTAAATATATTTATTGTAGGAAGTCTGAATAAATGAAGAATGGCTATCCAGTCATCCCTTGGTTTTCGTGTTTAATCCGTTCCAGATGGATCGACTAAAACCAAAATCGACGAAAACTAAAACCTTTTTCCCCTTAAGAAATAATGGAAATTCAATTAATCCATTCCAGAAACCCAGAAGTTTGGAAAAAAAAAATTATGGGGGTGTTAAAGATAGATTTACATGCACAAATGAATTAACTCAATGTGGCACTTACCTTTATTGAAGACTGATGTTGCTAGATGGAAGAGAGGGAGGAGGGGAGAGGGAAGAGACCCTATTTTTTGGAAGGGGAATCCCCCTCCATAAGGACTCTAGGTACCAAGTTCTCATCTGGGGTCACTTCCCTTCTTTGTCTTTTATTCTCACTAGGACCAGTTTGAGAGTCACTGCACACCTGTGGCACTAAATATCTGTCCAGAGAGCTCTGTGTCTGGCATCTCTTTAAAATGTCCCTAAAATGGGAAAAGAGATTGTCATTGAGCATGTTGATGAGACAGATTGCAACATCTTTGTCAGGGTGATGTTCCTCCACAAATGAATGCACCCTACTCCACATTCCACAAATCTTCTTAATCTCTGAAGAAGGCACCTTACATCTCTCTTCCTCCTCCACTGAAGCAATTTTTTGAGATCTGCTTTGATGGTGTTGCAGCTTATTACAAATAAAAGAAGAATTTGTAATAAAGCGACTGTTTGGGATACTGAGTAAAATATCGTATTTCAGATTTTCAATATTTATTATATTATTAATATAAAAACATATACTCTGAATAAAAACATATAATCTAATATTCTGTGTAAAAACATATATTTACACAATCATAGTACAATAAAATATCACAAGCAAATCATATACTTAGTGATGTGTCAAGTCGCTGCCAACTTCGTGTCACGCAGGACACTGCCATACCTCGTCATGATACTCCTTCTCCACCGTGTCCTCAGACACCCTTATCTCTGTGTTACACACACCATCGCTCAGGGTCACTCACGACACCTTCTCTGTGCCACATGGCACGCCCCCTGCATCATGAACCATTCTCTATTACAATCCTGTACAACGCGTCTTGACCTACACCAAATACACGACAACTTGTGTCGTGCCACCGTCACAAACTCTCTGCATATACCACTGAAACCCTGACACTCAGGTTAACAATCTCCGGGTAAACAAACTCAGGTACATCGTCGCAGGTACATCGTAGATTCTGGTGACCTTGCCGCTCTCCTTGTTGTAGGCTATCACCAGCACCACACTGCATGAGTCTGCAACTCTCATGCAGGTCTGACTGGCGAACTCCAGTAGTATGTCAGGGAGCTTGTCACCAGCACCACACTGCAACTCTCATACAGGTCCGACTGACGAAATCCAGTAGTATATCAGTGAGCTGGTGGACTCTCCAGTGTTGAATAGGGGAGAGTCTCGATGACACTGTCAGTCAAGCCGGCCCGGCAGTCAAACATCAGGTCTGATGACGTAACCCCTTGACTGCCGGCCGGTGAGGTAATTACCTAACAACCATTGTTAGGTAAGGGGCCGTAACACCCCCACCACAAAATGACCGACACACAAAGATTCAGGTACTATGTAATAAATTTTATCCCAAACAGTCATTTCCCGGTCAAACAATATGATCCCGGACAGGCCACTCATATTACAAATAAAGAAACATTTGTAATAAAACGACTGTTTGGGATACTGAGTAAAATATCGTATTTCAGATTTTCAATATTTATTATATTATTAATATAAAAACATATACTCTGAATAAAAACATATAATCTAATATTCTGTGTAAAAACATATATTTACACAATCATAGTACAATAAAATATCACAAGCAAATCATATACTTAGTGATGTGTCAAGTCGCTGCCAACTTCGTGTCACGCAGGACACTGCCATACCTCGTCATGATACTCCTTCTCCACCTTGTCCTCAGACACCCTTATCTCTGTGTTACACACACTATCGCTCAGGGTCACTCACGACACCTTCTCTGTGCCACATGGCACGCCCCCTGCATCATGAACCATTCTCTATTACAATCCTGTACAACGCGTCTTGACCTACACCAAATACACGACAACTTGTGTCGTGCCACCGTCACAAACTCTCTGCATACACCACTGAAACCCTGACACTCAGGTTAACAATCTCCGGGTAAACAAACTCAGGTACATCGTCGCAGGTACATCGTCGCAGGTACATCGTCGCAGGTACATCGTAGATTCTGGTGACCTTGCCGCTCTCCTTGTTGTAGGCTATCACCAGCACCACACTGCATGAGTCTGCAACTCTCATGCAGGTCTGACTGGCGAACTCCAGTAGTATGTCAGGGAGCTTGTCACCAGCACCACACTGCAACTCTCATGCAGGTCCGACTGACGAAATCCAGTAGTATATCAGTGAGCTGGTGGACTCTCCAGTGTTGAATAGGGGAGAGTCTTGATGACACTGTCAGTCAAGCCGGCCCGGCAGTCAAACATCAGGTCTGATGACGTAACCCCTTGACTGCCGGCCGGTGAGGTAATTACCTAACAACCATTGTTAGGTAAGGGGCCGTAACACAGCTCAAGCTCTTGCAGCTCTTCAGTGGTTAGATCTTCATTGTGGTCCTCCACCAACTCTTCCACATCCTGTCCACTCACATCCAACCCCATGGAATTCTCCAATGCCACAATACTTTCCACAATTTTCATAGGCTCCTCAGGGTCAACCCCAAACCCTTCAAAATCCCTCTCTTGGACAGAATCTGGCCACAACTTTCTCCAAACAGAGTTCATTGTCCTGGAAGTCACTCCCTGCCAAGCTTTATCTATAAGGCCTATGCAATGGAAGACATTGAAGTGATCCTTCCAGAACTCGTTTAGGGTCAATGCAGAGTCATTGGTCACATCAAAGCACCTTTGAAACATTGCTTTGGTGTACAGTTTTTTGAAGTTTGCAATGACCTGCTGGTCCTTGGGCTGGATGAGAGGAGTGGTTTTAGGAGACAAGAACTTCACTGTTACAAATTTGAAATCCTTAGACATTTGGTCTTCCAAGTCTTGAGGATGAGCAGGAGCATTGTCCATTACCAGGAGGCACTTGAGCCCCAATTTATTGTCCAATAGATATTTCTTCACACTGGGGCAAAACACTTGATAAAACCATTCCAGGAAAATTTCCCTAGTGACCCATGCCTTAGGGTTAGACTTCCACATCACACACAATTTACTTTTGTCAACACTGTATTTCTTGAACACTCTGGGAGTTTCAGAGTGATACACCAGTAAAGGCTTCACTTTGAAATCCCCACACAACATTAGAGTTAGCCTGTCTTTCATAGGCTTGTGTTCTGGCATTGCCTTTTCCTCCTGCGTGATGTAGGTCCTCCTTGGCATTTTCTTCCAAAAGAGGCCTGTTTTGTCACAATTAAACACTTGTTGGGGTTTAAATTCTTCTGCCTCTACATATTCTTTGAAGTCACGCACAAAATTTTCAGCCCCTTGTTTATCTGAACTGGCACCCGCACCATGCCTTGCAACACTGTGTATGCCACTTCGCTTCTTGAAGTTTTCAAACCAGCCTTTGCTGGCCTTAAATTCATCAACATCATCACTGGTTTCAGGCATTTTCTTGACAAGATCGGCATGCAACAGCCTTGCTTTTTCACATATGATGGATTGCACAACACTGTCACCCACTAGCAGTTTTTCATTTATCCACACCAACAACAATTTCTCCATATTTTCCATTGTTTGTGATCTCTGTTTCATTATTGTATTCACCCCTTTCACAACATTAGCTTCCGTGATTTCTTTTCTCTTCGCCACAATGGAACCGATGGTTGATGGGGCCTTCTTGTATATCCTGGCGAGCTCGACAATACGTACACCACTATCATATTTTTCTATTATTTCTTTCTTCAGTTCTACGGTGTTCCTCACTTTCTTTACCAAAGAACTGGCAATAGGAGCTTTCTTTGGGCCCATGGTAGCTTATTTAGTTGTCACACACAATAATCAAGGGCAAAAACAATGAATTGTTAATATAAATGTTTTGTATGAACTCCTGGGGTGATGTTCACTCAAGCATAAACAATGCTAGACTGCATGACAATGTGCATGGGAGGTGCATGGGTGGCGGTCTACGGCCTTTGTATGTGCGCTGGGCACATGGACAGATTCCATACCATCAACGAAAACTGAGACAATCAACGAAAACTGAGACAATTTTTCCTTGAAAAAAGTGATCGAAAACCAAAATCACCGAAAACTGAGACACACGAAAACCAAGGGTTGACTGTAATTGAAAACTGCTGTATTAGCGAAACACCGGGAAGTAAAGTGCTGTAAAATGGGGCCTCCCTGTATACAGGGTACCCACATACAGTGGTACCTCAACTTACGAGCATCTCCCAACTCTAACAATTATGTAAGTGTATTTCTGTAAGTGCTTTTGTAAGTGTAATTTTGGGGGTCTGAAACAGATTAATCTAATTTACATTATTCCTTATGGGAACAAATTTGTTTGGTATCGGCACTCAAACAGCCTTCTGAAACGAATTAAGCTCGTAAGTCGAGGTACCACTGTACTTATGACATAAGAGGCTAAGGGAGATTTGTTGTCAATTGAGCTGTCATAAACTAGATATTTATTTTTCACCATTAGCACTGTTGTAAATGGGGATTCCATTCTTTAAGACTAGTTTCATACCCCTTTTTTTTTGGTTGGGTGACTGTCTCACCAGGAAACAAGTAGCTGTGTGTGGTGATGGTGAAGTACAAGTCAAGCAGTCATAAGTTGGGCAGTCAGTCATAAGTCGGACAGTCGTAGGTCGGGCAGTCATAAGTCAGGTAGTCATAAGACAGGCAGTCAAAAGTTGGCTACTCATAAGTCTGGGGTCATATATGTATACAGTACATTTACTAATAATTTTGAAATTTTTAATAGCAGCTCATTCCAAATTGTATTGTTTAGTGGTACATGATTTTATACAGTACAATACAGTATGTTATTTTAGGTAGATAAATATTCTGAATTGAGAGAATTGAGCCTACCTTTTTTTCTCTCAGATTTTATTTATTTTCTTTTTTTTCCTGTTTATATATACAGTGGACCCCCGAGTTTCGTAAAAACTTCACTCCTGAAGTCTGCTAAAGTGCCATTACCGAACGAATTTACTCCCTTAAGGAAAAATTTCACGTAGGTTAGTCTATTTCAGACCCCCAAAAATACACTTCCACAAGAACTTACAAAATTATACTTACATAATTGCACGATTTCCGGGGTATTCGTTAACCGAGGGTCCACTGTACAGTGGTACCTCGAGTTACGATGGTCCCCAAAATCGCCCTTTTATGTAAGTTTATTTTTTTAAATGCTTTTGTAAGTTATATTTTGGGGTGTAAAAGGACTAGTCTATTTTACATTATTCCTTATGGGGATAAATTCGTTTGGTAATGGCACTTGAACAGCATTCTCGAACGAAAAAATATCGTAACTCGAGGTACCACTGTATATATATATTATATGAAATGGATCAAAGTAGAATGACTTGGAGAGCGTATAAATCTGTAGGGGAAGGAAGGCGGGGTAGGGGTCGTCCTAGAAAACGTTGGAGGGAAGGGGTAAAGGAGGTATTGTGGGCGAGGGGCTTGGACTTCCAGCAAGCATATGTGAGCGTGTTAGATAGGAGTGAATGGAGACGAATGGTTTTTGGGACATGACGATCTGTTGGAGTGTGAGCAGGGTAACATTTTGTGAAGGGATTCAGGGAAACCAGTTAATTGATTTAGTTGGACTTGAGTCCTGGAAATGGGAAGTACAATGCCTGCACTTTAAAGGAGGGGTCTGGGATAGTGACAGCTGGGAGGGACAATTCTCAGCTGTTGTATCTGAGATCCTCTGCAAAGACAGTGATTATGTAAGAGTGTGGTGAAAGTGTTGAATGATGATGAAAGTATTTTCTTTTTGGGGATTTTCTTTCTTTTTGGGTCACCCTGCCTCGGTGGGAGACGGCCGACTTGTTGAAAGAAGAAAGATATATATATATATATTTTGTAGGTAGTAGGTTGGTAGTCAGCAACCACCCAGGGAGGTACTACCGTCCTGCCAAGTGAGTGTAAAACGAAAACCTGTATTTGTTTTACATGATGGTAGGATTGCTGGTGTCTTTTTTCTGTCTCATAAACATGCAAGATTTCAGGTACGTCTTGCTACTTCTACTTACACTTAGGTCACGCTACGCAAACATGTACACGTGTATGTATACACACTCATCTGAGTTTTCTTTGATTTTATCTTAATAGTTCTTGTTCTTATTGCTTTTCCTTTCATATCCATGGGGAAGTGGAATAAGAATCTTTCCTCCGTAAGCCATGCGTGTTGTAAAAGTCAACTAAAATGCCGGGAACAATGGGCTAGTAACCCCTTTTCCTGTATAGCTTACTAAAAAGAAAAAGAAGAAAACCGTCAAAGTGGGATGTTTGAATGTGCGTGGATGTTGTGCGAATGATAAGAAAGAGATGATTGTAGATGTTATGAATGAAAAGAAGCTGGATGTCCTGGCTTTAAGTGAGACAAAGCTGAAGGGGGTAGGAGAGTTTCAGTGGGGAGAAATAAATGGGATTAGGTCATTGGTTTCAAATAGTTAGAGCTAAAGGAGGAGTGGCAATAATGTTGAATAATCAGTTATGGCAGGTAAAGAGGGAATATAAATGTATAAATTCAAGGATTATGTGGAGTAAAATAAAGGTTGGATGTGAAAAGTGGGTTATAGTAAGTGTTTATGCACCTGGAGAAGAGAGAAGTGTAGAGGAGAGATAGAGATTTTGGGAAATGTTGAGTGAGTGTGTGGGGAGTTTTGAACCAAGTGAGAGAGTAATTGTGGTTGGGGATCTTAATGCTAAAGTGGGTAAAAATGTTGTGGAGGGAGTAGTAGGTAAATTTGGGGTGCCAGGGGTAAATGTAAATGGGGAACCATTAATTGAGCTATGTGTAGAAAGAGGTTTGGTAATAAGTAATACATATTTTATGAAAAAGAGTATAAATAAATATACAAGGTATGATATAGCACGTAAGGAAAGTAGTTTGTTGGATTATGTATTGGTGGATAAAAGGTTGATGGGTAGGCTTCAGGATGTACATGTTTATAGAGGGGCAACGGATATATCGGATCATTATTTGGTTGTAGCTACAGTTAGAGTAAAATGTAGATGGGACAAAAAGAAAATGGCAACAGCAAGTAAGAGAGAGGTAAAAGTGTATAAACTAAGGGAGGAGGAAGTTAGGGTGAGATATAAGCAACTATTGGCAGAAAGGTGGGTTATACAAGTATGAGTAGTGGGGGGTTAAAGAGAGTTGGGATAGTTTTAAAAATGCAGTATTAGAATGTGGGGCAGAAGTTTGTGGCTATAGGAGGGTGGGTGCAGGAGGAAAGAGGAGTGAGTGGTGGAATGAAGAAGTAAAGGGTGTGATAAAGGAGAAAAAGGTAGCTTATGAGAGGTTTTTACAAAACAGAAGTGTAAATAGAAGAGCAGAGTATATGGATTAAGTCAGGAGTATCTGAGAGAGTTAGAGTTAGAGCTAAGGAAGGGGTAGCAATAATGTTGAAGGACCAGTTATGGAAGGAGAAGAGGGAATATAAATGTGTAAATTCAAGGATTATGTGGATTAAAATAAGGGTCAGATGCGAAAAGTGGGTTATAATAAGCGTGTATGCACCTGGAGAAGAGAGGAGTGTAGAGGAGAGAGAGAGATTTTGGGAGATGTTAAGCGAATGTATAGGAACCTTTGAACCAAGTGAGAGAGTAATTGTAGAAGGGGACCTAAATGCTAAAGTAGGAGAAACATGTAGAGAGGGTGTGGTAGGTAAGTTTGGGGTGCCAGGTGTAAATGAAAATGGGAGCCCTTTGATTGAACTTTGTATAGAAAGGGATTTAGTTATAGGTAATACATATTTTAAGAAAAAGAGGATAAATAAGTATACAAGATATGATGTAGGGCATAATGACAGTAGTTTGTTGGACTATGTATTAGTAGATAAAAGACTGTTGAGTAGACTTCAGGATGTACATGTTTATAGAGGGGCCACAGATATATCAGATCACTTTTTTAGTTGTAGCTAAAGTGGGAGTAAAAGGTAGATGGGATACAAGGAAAATAGAAGCAGTAAGTAAGAGAGAGGTGAAGGTTTATAAACTAAAAGAGGAGGCAGTTAGGGTAAGATATAAACAACTATTGGAGGATAGATTGGCTAGTGAGAGTGTAGGCAATGGGGTCGAAGATGTATGGAGTAGGTTAAAGAATGTAGTGTTAGATTGTCCAGCAGAAGTTTGTGGTTACAGGAAAGTGGGTGCGGGAGGGAAGAAGAGCGATTGGTGGAATGATGATGTAAAGAGAGTAGTAAGGGAGAAAAAGTTAGCATATGAGAGGTTTTTACAACGTAGAAGTGATGCAAGCAGGGAAGAGTATATGAAGAAAAAAAGAGAGGTTAAGAGAGTGGTCAAGCAATGTAAAGAGAGCAAATGAGAGAATGGGTGAGATGTTATCAACAAATTTTGTTGAAAATAAGAAAAAGTTTTGGAGTGAGATTAATAAGTTGAGGAAGCCTAGGAACAAATGGATTTGACAGTTAAAAA
>WNWK01026346.1:0-27489 GCA_009830355.1 Cherax destructor | reverse complement strand
CCCTTTGGGGCCTAGTGCCTAGGCCTTTTGTGTATCCATATGCTCTTGCGCTACCGTCCACAGGATGGATATGGGGTGCACAATAAACTAGCCACTTCGGTGGCAAAATCTAAATCTATTGTCTAGAAATACAGCCTGTCCTAACTTAGTAACGTACAGTGGTCCCTTGGTTTTCGTGTTTAATCCGTTCCAGAGGGATCGACTAAAACCAAAATCGACGAAAACTAAAACCATTTTCCCCATAAGAAATAATGTAAATTCAGTTAATTGGTTTCAGACACCCAGGAGGATTAACGAAAAATATTTTTTAGAGATTAAATATAGATTTTCATACAGAAAAGAATGACAAATAAATATAAAGCATGAACCCTTTCAGGGTCGAGACCCCGATTCTTAGGGTCGAAACATTTTCGGGAAAAAAAATATGAAATGATAAAGCATCTTTTTCCAATCACAATGCCACCAAAAGTATGAAATTTGGTGAAAATCTAACTGAATTATGCTCTCGCAAAGTTAGCGGTATTGAAGATGTTTACGCATTGGCGATTTTGCCTACTTTGAGCCCTATTTTCGGCAAATTCCAATGTCTCAATCTACTAAAATCATAGCTATTATACTAGAATTCCATTTGTTCTATCGATTGAGTACAAGAAACCACCAATTTACCGATTTCAACTACCCAATAAAGTAGTCAGAAATTGGCAATATTGCCAATTTCACACAAATTTAAAAAGATGCCAATTTCAAAATAGGGTCCAGAATAAACAAGACAGACATTCCTGGCACTAAAATAACATTTTATCTGTTCATTAGTCACGTCTCCAAGTCTCTATTACATTACTTTTGCTTTCCATTTTGAATTTTTATTCTCACAAACAACTTAAGATTTTCTGTTATGTATACTACTGCATCATTGTAAAAACGGTATAAATAATATCAGCGCACTTGTGCAAGAATATTAGATTCGTCAGTTGGTGTGTATTGGATGCGTGGCATGATTTGTTTACTCTTGAACATCGGCAAAAATCGAACATTTTCGCTACTTTGCGCTCAATTTCTAGGTACTTGTCATCGAGAAACCAATCAAAATTATCTCTATTTCTCTAATACAGTCAACCCACGGTGTTCGTGAGCGTCTGAGTTCGTTAAAATCGGTGTTTGTTAGGTTATTTCATGAAAATTTTGGCTCGGTGTCCACGAATCCGCTCGGAGTTCGTGATTCATCCTGGACGTGCCCAGGCACTCCATTCAACGTCAGTGTGCTATTGTTTACCAGCGAGCGACCACCACCCATGCATTCATACCAGATATATTGTCATTATTCCAGTGTTTTTAGTGCTTGCAACTGCTAAATAAGCCACCATGGGCTCCAAGAAAGCTCCTAGTGCCAGCCCTGTGGTAAAGAATGTCAGAAATACAGTAGAACTGAAGGAGATCATTGCACAATGGACTGATGTGCACGGCTTTATGGATGAATATCACCCTACCAAAGCTGTTGCAGACCGTGCTGACAACCTGTACAATGACAATCGAAGGGCGTATCTTAGGACCCTGCCGTGTTCCTTGCTCCTTGTTTTTTCGTGTTTTTTCGCAGTCTCCTTTGCGTGCTAGAACTTTAAAACTGTGCCAGTGATCTTATAAGGTACATCCCTCCATTGCTCGGAACAAATCAGGCAGTAAACAGTTATACTGAGCCAAAAAAACAAGGGAATTAGTGTGCAAGAACTTAGTGCCATAATCTCAGAGGGGAACTTAAGTACTGTGTGAAATAATAAAACAGAACGAAATAATTGTCAGAGGAAGGAAAGTCTCCCTGAAAATAGGGTGTAGTTAGATCTGTATAGTGAATATCTCAGTGGTGCTGTAGTATACAGATAAGTTAATAGATGATAAAGTGAAAATAAGGCGGAAGTGTTAGGCCTAACGAGTTTCGTGTTTGAAATCAGTTGCCAGCGGCCGCCGGGTCCTTACCACACAAGTCCGTGTATTAATAATTTTAAACTGTTAGTATACCTGACCAAAATCTAGTGATTACATTGTTATAAAGGTTTTTCTATGAAATACGAATAGGTGCGCAATCTTGAGGAAATAAGTAAATTGTCCAGCTCGGAAAATACGATAAACAGTGTCCAGTTGTGAGTTGTCAGTGAACGATTTCAACAACATAAGTCAGTATATCATCAGTCAACCATAGTGAAAATCAGCAGTGCTGTGGTGTAGGAAGTAGAAAAACTAAACCCAGTAGAGTGAACCATAAGTGCATATAAACCCAGGTGGTAAACCAGGGTGAGGTTAACCAGGGTGCCAGAAGTAAACAGGGTGCCAGAGGTAAACCAGGTACGGCCGCCCGTCATAGTAGGAGCTGCCAGAAGCATCAGGTTTTTTTTCTCCAACACACAAGTTATACTTTTGTATCATACTGATCATTATTACTCTGTTTAATCATCTTCCAGTGGTCTGTCTCTCGAAACCCAAAAAAATCCCTACAGGATTCATTAATTAAGTGACACTGGATCTCATCTGATCCAAGAAATAAAGGAACCAGTGACCGGATTCAAACTGGTATCCTCGACCGGATTCAATAAGTGGACGGAGTTTTAGGGGGCCTTAACAAACAACCAAACAATAACAAAAACTTAAAAGCGGTAAGATTGCCCCAAACACTTACACTTGCAAATAAAATAGATACAATACAAATAGACAGATCACCACTTCAGGGAAGCTATTAGTAGAATATACAGTAAAACAACCAACAAAATCAGTCATGAAACCCTGTGTAGTATGCAACCAAAGAAACAAACGTTCCACTGGATGGATTACAAGCAACTTCTGTGGTAAATGCTGCCACGCCCCTTGTGTAGGCATTCTAGACTCTACTACACGAGATATCAAACAAGGGAAGTGTTTTTGGGTATGCCCAAATGAGACCGAATTGTGGAATAAAATCACATTGATATTAAAAGATGACAACATCAAATAGGACTCCATAAAAAACATGACAGCACTCTGTAACAGTTGGGAAAGTAAAAAATCTGGGCCAGATGGTGCTACCGCCCCTGATACAGATGTTGCAATGGTAGTCAGAAACTGTACGAATGGAGAAATAAATGATGGTGACCTGAAGAGGGACAGGAGCTCTAGTGACGTAAATGATGGGGAAACAGGTGTAGACAAGTACACACAAAAACTAGTGCTACAAACTAGCAATACCCCGGCGGATAGTAAACAGGGGGATGCCCTGCGAAATACTGAAGATAAATCACCAAAAACTGATGAAGGCTCCATTGTCAGCACTAGAGTTGAAGATAGAAACGAGACAGGAACACAAGCACCAATAGGGAATACAAAAGGGAACACAGTCACAAAAAACCAGGGCAAACAGAAACCAGGCCTATGTGAATATTATGCTCTTGGTATCTGCAGGCATGGAAAATCTGGGAAATCAGATGGGACATGCAATTATGATCACCCCATAAAATGCCGTGCCCATAAGAAAACAGGAAAATGCAACCTCCCGTCCTGTAAGTTTTTCCACCCTGAAATGTGCCACTCATCAATTCAGGAAAGACAGTGCTATAACTTATATTGCCAGGCATACCACCTAAAGGGTACGAGGCGACACAGAACATCCAGACCATGGCAAAACCTGGGTAGCCACAGCCACACCGGAGAGAGAGGTTTTTTAGTGCCAGGAAGGAAAAAAAGCTGGCAGGAAATGACAGAAACTGTACACCAACTGCAATCACTTCTGGAGTGGAATCACAGTCAATGGCCTCCACTCCAATACAACAGATATTAGTGCCAGGAAAAAAAGACCCCCCATACCACCAATCCAACAACATTCATCTTTGCAAATATTCAGGGTCTAAAGCCAGCAACAAACAACAAAATACCTTACATCTGTGGACTCCTTACAGAGTCAAATGCTATGTTTGCGGCTTTCACAGAGACCCACATAAGGAATCACTTGGACAATAAAATATGGATCCCTGGCTACAACCTATACAGATGTGACAGAGTGAACAGGCAAAAAGGGGGGGGTTGGCCTGTATATCATAGAGTCACTTATATGTTCAGAACTACTAAATGCCTCGAATGATGTAGTTGAAGTATTAGCAATAAAGATCGAGAATCAAAACCTGGTCATCGTGGTTGTATGCAAGCCTCCAGATGCAACGTCCCAACAGTTCCAAGAACAGCTTCTGAAAATTGACCACTGTCTGGAAACTCTTCCAGCTCCTGCCCCCAACATCTTGCTCCTGGGGGATTTCAACCTAAGGCACCTAAAATGGAGGAGCATTGCAAACAATGTGGTAGCAGAGATAACACCAGGAGGCAGCTCAGATGAAAACTCGCACACACATGAACTTTTAAATCTCTGCACCAAATTCACCTTAAACCAGCAAATAGTAGAGCCTACAAGATTAGAGAATACGCTGGACCTCATCTTCACCAACAATGATGATCTGATACGAAATGTCATCATATCAAAAACAATATACTCAGATCACAACATAATAGAGGTCCAGACATGCATGCGGGGAGCCCAAGATCAACAAAATGTGATCAGCTGCGAGGGAGCCTTCTCCAAATTCAACTTCAATAACGAAAACATAATATGGGACCAAGTAAACCAAGTCTTAAATGATATATAGGTGCCCCGTGGCCTGATCGCTAAAGCTCTGGCTTCACACGGCGAGGGTCTGCGTTCGATTCCCAGCTCGGGTAGAAACATTGGGCGTGTTTCTTTACACCGGTTGTCTATGTTCACCCATCAGTAAAATGGGTACCTGGGTGTTAGTCGACTGGTGTGGGTCGCATCCTGGGACAAGGACCTAATTTGCCCGAAATGCTCTGCATAACAAGGGACTTTCTATATAGTAGTATGTCATTGATGTCAGCTAGGACTGTATACCTTGTACATGTACTTGTAGTAAATAAAGATATTATTATTATTATTATTATTATATACAATGGGAAGATAGCCTAAGCATCACGGATCCTAACCTATGTCTAGAACAAATTAACTCTGTGGCACTTGAGGTTTGCTCAAGGCAAATTCCCTTAAGAAAAAGGAGGAAAAGATGCAAACTAGAAAGAGAGAGGCGCTCCCTATACAGGCGAAGGCAAAGAATAACGGAGCGGCTACAAGAGGCCAATATATCTGAAATACGAAGGGAGACACTAGTCAGAGAAATAGCAAACGTCGAATTAAAACTAAAGGAATCTTACAGGAATCAAGAAACGCGGGAAGAACTAAAAGCCATAAACGAAATTGAAAGAAACCCAAATTATTTCTTTTCTTATGCAAAGTCAAAGTCGAGAACACCAACCAGTATTGGGCCCCTACTTAAACGGGATGGGTCCTACACAGATGACAGCAAGGAAATGAGTGAGTTACTTAAGTCCCAGTATGACTCAGTTTTTAGCGAGCCGCTAACCAGACTGAAAATCGAAGACCTAAATGATTTTTTTATGAGAGTGCCACAGAACTTGACTGACGCATACCTATCTGACATCCCCCTGACGCCAAATGACTTCGAAAATGCAATAAATGACATGCCCATGCACTCCGCTCCAGGCCAAGACTCATGGAACTCCGTGTTCATCAAGAACTGCAAGAAGCCCCTATCACGTGCTTTTAACATTCTATGGAGAGGGAGCATGGACACTGGGGTCGTCCCGCAGTTACTAAAAACAACAGACATAGCCCCACTCCACAAAGGAGGCAGTAAAGCAATAGCAAAGAACTACAGACCAATAGCACTAACGTCCCATATCATAAAAATCTTTGATAGGGTTCTAAGAAGCAAGATCGCCACTCATCTAGATACCCATCAATTACACAACCCAGGGCAGCACGGGTTTAGAGCAGGTCGCTCCTGTCTGTCCCAACTACTGGACCACTACGACCAGGTTCTAGATGCTCTAGAAGACAAACAGAATGCAGATGTTATATACACAGACTTTGCAAAAGCCTTTGACAAATGTGACCATGGTGTAATAGCACACAAAATGCATGATAAAGGAATAACAGGAAAAGTTGGTAGATGGATCTATAATTTCCTAACAAGTAGAACACAAAGAGTAGTAGTCAACAGAGTAAAGTCTGATCCAATGTTCAACCTTCTCGTTGTAGTGATCAGTTTCATCAATGGTTGTGACGACCTGTGCAATGCTGAGTGTGTTGAGGCTCTCCAGCATGGTCTGCAGCTGCTTCTTTCCTGCCTCTCCCTCTGTTGTCATAGTCAGCACACTGGTATCCTCCTGCTCCAGGAGCTCTATTGCTGCCTTGTTCTGCTCCAGTAGATCATAGAGTCTGTCGTGCAGCTGGTGATGCTGGGTCTTCCAGTCCCTCACCTGCCCCTGGTACTTGCCCAGCTGGGACAGTGCTTCTTCACTCTCTCTTATAAGATTACTGATACTGCTCTTGTGTTCCTGTACCAAAGACTGGAACTTGCTGATGCCTCTTGTGCGGTCTTGACCACATTTTGTTGACACTGTCCCACTGGTATAATTCCTATGAGTGTTCCTCTGTTGAGACCTTTAACAATGACCTTGTGTGCAGTATTCAGAACTACTCAGAGCCGCCTCAAAAACCTCCTGGAACTCTTAACCCAACCAACTTCCATAACAATCATACCTCCTATAATAACCATACTTATTACAATGATCTTAAACTTCGAACACTGAAACGTACTGCTCGCAGACTAGGCCTAGCCTATAGAAAACATCGTACCCCTGGAATGCTGAAGATCTTTCAAACTGCTCTTGCTGCTGCCAGAGAGCGTATGACAGAGCTGCGACAAACTGACTGAGAAAAATTTGTCAATGGTCTCAATGCTCACACCCCACTTAGCCGAGCATGGAGGGACAAATAGAATTAAGGGTAACAGAACTTGTCAGATAGCGCACCCTCATCCCTTACATAGGGCGAATGAGCTAGTCAGTGCTTGGGCTGTTACATCAAGCTATGAAAATCTTCCCAGTACCACACAGGTGAAATTAAATGACAAATATGATGCTAGGGCGAGACTTGTTTGTTTTATGCTCAGCAAGGAAGATGACTAACATTCCTTTCACTAACTTTGACCTTGATGCAGCACTAACAAAGGGCAACTCCACGTCGCCTGGTGAGGATGGTATTACCTACAATATACTAAGATTGCTGTCTCGAGTACCAGGCAATCCTTTACTCAAATTATATAACATAAGCTATGTAACTGGGGAGCTCCCTCAATCTTGGACCAACAGCCTCATCATTCCCATTCCTAAGCCCAATCAACAAAATCCATTCGCCCAATATCTCTTACTAGCTAGCTGCTTGTGTAAAACATTTGAGAGGATGATTCTTAATCGTCTCATGTACAGAATCAAACATTTTTTTGTCCCCCCGGTTGCATGGTTTCATGCATGGAAGGAGTGTGCACCATTGTATAGCCACCTTTCTCACTCTGCACACTGACAGCTCATACACTACCTTCCTTGACATTAAATCTGCTTTTGATGTTGCCAACCGACATGTAATCATTAGTGAACTTGCCAGAATGGATGTTGGAGGATGGCTTCTCCGCTGGATTAAAGGCTACCTGTCCAACAGAAAGTCTTCTGTGTTGTTCCAGGGGCATAGAAGTATAACTAAAGAGTTTGAATTAGGAACCCCACAGGGAGGTGTGCTCAGTCCCACTCTATTCACCTTACTTAATGCTATGCCTAGCCAGCCCCATTATTATATTATTAGTTTTGCTGATGATATAATGATTCACACCACCGGATTCTCCAACACCCAAAACATCCTTAACCATGTACTAGCCTCGTGTCAGGACCTGGGGTTGATAATCTCTACTGATAAAACAAATTTTCTCAATAGGCGGCGTCATCGACAGAGAGGCACAGTTCGCCAGATCCAGTTGCATGATGGGTCTCTTCTAGAATATGTAAACAGATACAGGTATCTAGGCTTTGAGGTCCCACTACTTGGACCTGTTGTAACGAGACTTTGTCATCAATACAAAGAAAGGCTGAGAGCACTTTAGAGTTGTGACAGGGTTTCACCCCAGGTATGGTGCTAATGTTAAAATTGTGAAAATGATGTATTTTGCTTATATTAGATCATTGGTTGATTACGCTGCACCACTACTTGCTCTTGTGTCTGACTGGAAGCTTGGAAGGCTGGAAAAACTGCAGAACGAAGCAATGAGGATCATTTTAGGATGCCCTCGTACTGCCCAAATTTTCAATATGCAGAAAGAACTTGATATTCCTAGAATCAGAGATCGTGTTACTGAAAGAAATATCCTAATTGGGGTTAATATGCTCAGGCAAGCCCATTCAAACCCATGCACAGAAGCCCTCCAAACTTTCCTCAGCACTGGTGAACATCCCTCCAGATGGATCGAAAAAACTGGAACCGACCTCCGCTTGAATCAGATACATGATCTGTGGCAAGTAAGGCAACAGCGGCACTTCTCCGCTCCATGGAATATTACCCCATTCCAAACTACCATCCCTCCATTTACCCCCAAACTACTTCTTAAATCACAACCAAAGCTTCGCCTTGAAGCCAAACATGATGCCTTAAGCTGTATTGATAATTTAATCAAACAGCACACTCTCTCACAAATTATTTACGTTGATGGTTCTGTTCACCAATCCACTGGTGCAGCTGGTAGTGCTGCTGTTGTCATGCAGAGTAATGGCTCTCTTAAAGAAATTGGAGCACGCATCAATAACTGGGCCTCTACCCTTCAGACAGAACTGTTTGCCATACTCCTTGCACTCAAATGCGTCCATGTATCTAAGGTTGACTCTTTAATTGTAACTGATTCTCTGTCATCCATAAATGCTCTCAACTCATTAAGTATAAATTGTAGCATGCTTGTGTCAGAAGCCAGACACAGGTATGGTAGGATTGTTGATAGTAGAGTCAGAGTGCACATGCTGTGGATTCCATCTCACATTGGTCTTCAGATGCATGATAGAACTGATAAATTGGCTAAGTTTTATGCTCTCAAAGATGGGGTAGATTACAATCTTGGCTTGTCAGTTAGCAGTTTGAGAACAATAATACGAAAAGAATTTCAACTGAATTTTATTGACTTAGGACTCGGGGAGATTGACACCAGTCAGTCCATCTATCATCATTCTATCATGCAGGAGGAGAAACATGTTTATGGTGCATCCAACAAAATAAGCAGGCTCTTGGATGTCACTACCGCCCGCCTCCGGCTGGGTTACAAGTATCTTTGGCAGGTTAAATCACCACCACCAGATGTAGACCAAACAAAATGTAAACTCTGCCAGTTGGATTATTGTCACACCCTGCGTCATTATGTACTGGAATGCGATAAAATTAATGAATTCAGAGACAACTCACTCAGAAATGTTCAAGATATGTCAAAGTATTTTATCCACAGTGGTATATTACAGACCATTCTGGAGAAGTACCCTGACTTTGCTCCCTGTAAATAAAAAATAACCAAACGTGTGTGTATGTATATGTGTGTATGTATATGTGTATGTATATGTGTGTATATGTGTGTGTGCTTTTAACATCCTATGGAGAGGGAGCATGGACACTGGGGTCGTCCCGCAGTTACTAAAAACAACAGACATAGCCCCACTCCACAAAGGGGGCAGTAAAGCAATAGCAAAGAACTACAGACCAATAGCGCTAACGTCCCATATCATAAAAATCTTTGAATGGGTTCTAAAAAGCAAGATCGCCACTCATCTTGATACCCATCAATTGCACAATCCAGGGCAGCATGGGTTTAGAGCAGGCCGCTCGTGTCTGTCCCAACTACTGGACCACTACGACAAGGTCCTGGATGCTCTAGAAGACAAACAAAATGCAGATGTTATATACACAGACTTTGCAAAAGCCTTTGACAAGTGTGACCATGGAGTAATAGCACACAAAATGCGTGATAAAGGAATAACAGGAAAAGTTGGTAGATGGATCTATAATTTCCTAACAAGTAGAACACAAAGAGTAGTAAACAGAGTAAAGTCTGAGGCAGCTACTGTGAAAAGCTCTGTTCCACAAGGCACAGTACTCGCTCCCATCCTGTTCCTCATCCTCATATCGGACATAGACAGGGATATAAGCCATAGTGCTGTGTCTTCCTTTGCAGATGACACCCGAATCTGTATGACAGTGTCCACCGTTTTAGACACTGCAAAACTCCAAGCAGACATAAACCAAATCTTTAAATGGGCTGCAGAAAACAATATGAAGTTCAATGATGAGAAATTTCAATTACTCAGATACGGAAAAAGTGAAGAAATTAAAATCTCATCGGAGTACAAAACTAATTCCAACCACACAATAGAGCGAAAAACTAATGTCAAAGAACTGGGAGTGATCATGTCAGAGGATCTCACCTTCAAGGACCATAACACCATAGCAATTGCATCTGCTAGAAAATGACAGGATGGATAATGAGAACCTTCAAAACCAGGGATGCCAAGCCCATGTTGACACTTTACAGATCGCTTGTTCTATCTAGGCTGGAATATTGCTGCACACTAACTGCACTTTTCAAGGCGGGTGAAATTGCTGACCTTGAAAATGTGCAGAGAACCTTCACGGCACACATAAGTGCGATAAACCACCTCAACTACTGGGAACGCTTGAAGTTCCTAAACCTGTAATCTCTTGAACGCAGGCGGGAGAGATACATTATTATATACACATGGAAAATTCTCGAGGGATTAGTACCAAACTTGCACGCGAAAATCACTCCCTACGAAAGCAAAAGACTCGGCAGGCGATGTAACATCCCCCCAATGAAGAGCAGGGGTGCCACTAGCACGTTGAGGGACAACACAATGAGTGTCAGGGGCCCAAGATTGTTCAACTGCCTCCCAGCATACATCAGGTGGATTACCAACAAACCCCTGGCTGTCTTCAAGCAGGCACTGGACAGGCACCTAAAGTCGGTACCTGACCAGCCGGGCTGTGGTTCGTACGTTGGACTGCGTGCGGCCAGCAGTAACAGCCTAGTTGATCAGGCTCTGGTCCAACATGAGGCCTGGTCACGGACCGGGCTGCGGGGGCGTTGACCCCTGGAATTCTCTCCAGGTAAACTCCAGGTATATATGTACTCACCTAGTTGTTGTTGCAGGTGTCGATTCATAGCTCCTGGCGTGTATGTGTGTGAGTGCTTGTGTGTTTGTTTGTGTATATGTGTGTATGAGTGTATGTTTATGTGTGTGCATGTGTGTGTGTGTGTACTCACCTAATTGTACTCACCTAATTGTGGTTGCAGGGGTCGAGACTCAGCTCCTGGCCCCGCCTCTTCGCTGTCTGCTACTGGGTCTCTGCTCTCCCTGCTCCATGAGCTTTATCATACCTTGTCTTAAAACTATGTATGGTTCCTGCCTCCACTATATCTTTCTCTAGTCCATTCCACTTCCTGACTACTCTGTGGCTGAAGAAATGTTTCCTGACATCCCTTTGACTCATCTGAGTCTTCAGCTTCCAGTTGTGTCCCCTTGTTTCTGTGTTCCCTCTCTGGAACAACCTGTCACTATCTACCTTGTCAATTCCCCGCAGTATTTTGTATGTCGTTATCATGTCTCCTCTGACCCTTCTTTCCTCCAGTGTTGTTAGTCCTATTTCCCTCAACCTTTCTTCATAAGACAGACCCCTGAGTTGTGGAACTAACCTTGTCGCAAACCTTTGCACTTTCTCTAGTTTCTTGACGTGCTTGACCAGGTGTGGGTTCCAGACTGGTGCTGCATACTCTAGTATGGGCCTGACGTATACGGTATACAGTGTCTTGAACGATTCCTTGTTAAGGTAACGGAACGCTAATCTTAGGTTTGCCAGTCGCCCATATGCTGCCGCGGTTATCTGGTTGATGTGTGCTTCCGGAGACGTGCTTGGTGTTATACTCACCCCAAGGTCTTTCTCCTTTGATGAGGTTTGTAGCCTTTGTCCACCTAGCCTGTACTCTGTCAGCGGTCTTCTTTGCCCTTCTCCGATCTTCATGACTTTGCATTTGGTGGGGTTAAATTCGAGAAGCCAGTTGCTAGACCAGATGTCAAGCTTGTCCAGGTCACTTTGAAGTCCTGCTTGGTCTTCATCCGATTGTGTGTGTGTGTGTGTGTGTGTGTGTGTGTGTGTGTGTATGTGTTAGTTACCATTTTGTCTTAGGCACATGTCGATTAGACACTAGGCCTGTTGTATGTATGTGTGTGTGTGTAACGAAACACTTCGAAATGTTTCGGCCCCGCCGTGTGTGTGTGTGTGTGTGTGTGTGTGTGTGTGTGTGTGTGTGTGTGTGACCCAACAACTAATATTTGCACCAATAACTCATTACAGTTGTGGCCGGGTGTAGACTAATAGATTGGTCATTGCTTTATAATTTGTTCATGATTGCATCCATGTATAAACATAAGTAAATTTACTTACATGATTCATTACCTTGTAACTTGTGAATTCATTACCTTTGTAACTTGTGAATTCATTACCTTTGTACCTTGTTCAACTATCAAAACTTTGGGGCCCAGTCTCTGGACCCATTATATACCTCTATAATCTCCAAATACCTTTGTAACTTGTCATGATTGTGACCAGATCTACCTGAGTTCATTACCTTTGTAACTTGCTCAGCTATCAAACTTTGAGGTCCAGTCCCTGGACCCATTATGTACCTCTGTAATCTTTTGACCACTGCCCACAAGATGGGTATCTGTCTGCTCTTCTCCCTGTGACTTACTAAAAGACTTGTCTGAATCAGACAGACAGAAAGACCTGTCTGTCTGCCCTTCTCCCTGTGACTTACTAAAAGACTTGTCTGAATCAGACAGACAGAAAGACCTGTCTGTCTGCCCTTCTCCCTGTGACTTACTAAAAGACTTGTCTCCATAAAAAAAAAATATATTAAACTGTTACCACTAATGTCCCCTCGGGACTTCTGAGTGTCTTCATCAAAGCCTCCATAGCATAGTTGATCGGGAACTGAGTAGCATCTGTGGCACTGTGCTCAGCACGGCAGCTGGGGCAGGTGAGCTGAGCATTGCTAATTATGTGTTGAATACAGTGTGAGCAGAATGTGTGACCACACGGCAGAGTGTATGGTCGTCGTAGTTCTTGAAAAGTGTTCAACACACCTTACATTCAATTGGGTTGTCGTTATCCTGTAGAAAATAAATATTAACTTAGATTTTACACTTATAGGATTAAATTTAAACAGGTTAGATTTTACGCCAATAGAATTGAATTCTAAGTTACTCATCAATTAAGTGTTCACATTGAATTTTATAGACAATCTTGAAAGTTAAAAAAATTGTCAAACTTGTTCATATTACTACCATATACAACATACATACACTGGAGGTATATATTGTCAACATTCTTCATATTACTACCATATACAACATACATGCACTGGAGGTATATATTTTCAGACTTCTTCATATTAACCACCACATACAACATACTGGAGGTACATATTGCCAAAACTTCATATCAACTACTACATAAAACTAATACAACATAAAACCAGACTTAGTGTGCTATATTGGTTACATGACAAGACATACAAAGAAGAAACTAATACAATCATACTTTGACATCTCTTCTTTTAACTTTAGACAGAGTTTTACAAGGTTAGGTTAAGGGTTCCTAACTTTATTTACAAGAGCTGTTACCTACATCACCTCATTTTAAAGCCTTTTTATTGTTTTGAGACACACATACGGAACAGGATACAGTTGTAGTTAACTGTGGGTCAGTAATTTTATTTGGCCAACTGACTATTCTGTTGATGTCATTATGCTGTACAAACATGTTCTAGACTCAAGTAATCCTAGGAATAAATTATCTCAGATGAAGTGATGTTCTGGAGAAGGCTACAATGTAACTGCTCCTTGCTGACCGTCTTGTTGTGTAGAAGCTCATCTCCTGCTGTCTGCAGAGTGGAGCCAAGTGTGGTACTTTGACAATATTAGCCTTGTACATAACAGTAAAGCCACCCACATCTCTCTGGTGTTGAGACTCTACTGAAATGACAGATCTGTCCAGGTGAGAGATGAGTTGTTTTGTTCTGTTCTCTATTCTGTCAAGAAGTCTCACATGTGATGGGGAGCAGGCAATCCAAGAAAGTGGAACATACTCAATGTGCGAATATACTTATGCATCATACAGAATCTTGCAACCTCTACTGTCGAGCAGGTGCAAGATACATCTAAGTAAGGTTCCCAGCCACTTTGTTTGCAAGATCTACAACGTAGTTCTTCATAGTTTGGAATCAAATTTCACCCCAAGAATATAAAGTTCATCCCCAGGTACCAGCACTCTCCCATTCATACTTACCACGTGGGTGTTAGTCAACTGGTGTGGGTCGCATCCCGGGGAGAAAATTCACCTAATTTGCCCAAAATGCTATGCATAACAAGGGGCATTCTTAGTAGTAGTTTGTCATTGATGTCAGATACATCTACGCAACATATGGGAATCTTTATTAAGGAAACGTTTCACGACACAGTGGCTTCATCAGTCCAATACAAAGTAGAAATGGGTAAGGAGAGGAGGAGTTTAAGGTAATCAGTCCCTCAGCCTGGAATCGATGTTTTCAGTTCATCAATCTTGTAGAAAGTACAGCATATGGCTGGAGAAGTGGCTTATATACTGTAGTGAGGTGAGTGGAAGCAGGAGGAGGCGGGATAACAGTGAATCATCCACTAGTGTAAGAAGGTCTTCGTCCAAAGGTTGGACAAGCATTGAAGAATTCCTTGTATCATGATCCCATGATGTTGCAGTGTCTGACAGATGTGATAAATGGTTTGAAAACAGACAAGTTGAAGATTGACAGTGCCGACAGTGTTGGTGGGATGGAATGTGTGTGGACCAGTGTGGACCACCCTGGTCCTACACTGTGTGGACCACCCTGGTCCTACACTGTGTGGACCACCCTGGTCCTACACTGTGTGGACCACCCTGGTCCTACACTGTGTGGACCACCCTGGTCCTACACTGTGTGGACCACCCTGGTCCTACACTGTGTGGACCTCCCTGGTCCTACACTGTGTGGACCACCCTGGTCCTACACAGCGTGGACAACCCTGGTCCTACACTGTGTGGACCACCTTGGTCCTACACTGTGTGGGCCACCCTGGTCCTACACTGTGTGGACCACCCTGGTCCTACACTGTGTGGGCCACCCTGGTCCTACACTGTGTGGGCCACCCTGGTCTTACACTGTGTGGACCACCCTGGTCTTACACTGTGTGGACCACCCTGGTCTTACACTGTGTGGACCATCCTGGTCTTACACTGTGTGGACCACCCTGGTCCTACACTGTGTGGGCCACCCTGGTCCTACACTGTGTGGGCCACCCTGGTCCTACACTGTGTGGGCCACCCTGGTCCTACACTGTGTGGGCCACCCTGGTTCTACACTGTGTGGGCCACCCCGGTCCTACACTGTGTGGGCCACCCTGGTCCTACACTGTGTGGGCCACCCTGGTCCCACTGTGTGGGCCACCCTGGTCCTACACTGTGTGGGCCACCCTGGTCCACACTGTGTGGGCCACCCTGGTCCTACACTGTGTGGGCCACCCTGGTCCTACACTGTGTGGGCCACCCTGGTCCTACACTGTGTGGGCCACCCTGGTCCCTACACTGTGTGGGCCACCCTGGTCCTACACTGTGTGGGCCACCCTGGTCCTACACTGTGTGGGCCACCTGGTCCTACACTGTGTGGGCCACCCTAGTCCTACACTGTGTGGGCCACCCTGGTCCTACACTGTGTGGGCCACCCTGGTCCCACACTGTGTGGGCCACCCTGGTCCTACACTGTGTGGGCCACCCTGGTCCTACACTGTGTGGGCCACCCTGGTCCTACACTGTGTGGGCCACCCTGGTCCTACACTGTGTGGGCCACCCTGGTCCTACACTGTGTGGGCCACCCTGGTCCTACACTGTGTGGGCCACCCTGGTCCTACACTGTGTGGGCCACCCTGGTCCTACACTGTGTGGGCCACCCTATTCTTACACTATGTGGGCCACCCTGGTCCTACACTGTGTGGGCCACCCTGGTCCTACACTGTGTGGACCACCCTGGTCTTACACTGTGTGGACCACCCTGGTCTTACACTGTGTGGACCACCCTGGTCCACTGTGTGGACCACCCTGGTCTTACACTGTGTGGGACCACCCTGGTCTTACAAAATATTGGTAGATTTGAAGGAAGAAAATTATGTGTACTAGTATGTTAGATACAGTTTAAACTGTGACTAACATACTAGTATTTAGATACTGTTTAAACTGTTACTAAATACTAGTATGTTATGCAGTTTAAACTGAATCTAAATTTTACTGTATGCAACTAACAACTACGTGTCCATAATGATAATTCTTAAAAAAAATTGTATTTTAAATCTACCATCAACTAATATTTCTGACCTCATCACAACCCTTCAGGTCTTCACAATATACAGTGGACCCTCGGTTTCGTTCACCTCCAAACTCAAACAATTATGTAAGTGTATTTTCGTAAGTGCATTTGTAAGTGTATTTTTTGGGGATCTGAAATGACTAATCTAATTTACATTTGTCCTTATGGGGAACAAATTCGTTCGACGGCAATCAAACAGCATTCTGGAAAGAATTTTTAATGAAAACCGAGGGTCCCTGTACCAGTCAACCCTTGGTTTCGTGTGTCTCAGTTTTCGCTGATTTTGGTTTTCGTGCACTTTTTTCGTTGAAATATTGTCTCAGTTTTCGTTGTCTCACTTTTCATTGATGGTGCAGGACCTGTCCATGTGCCCAGCGCACATACAAAGGCCGTAGACTGCCACCTACGCACCTCTCATGCACATTGTCATGCAGTCTAGCATTGTTTCGCTTGAGTGAACATCACCCCAGGAGTTTATACAAACATTTATTTACATTTCATTGTTTTTGGGCCTTGATTATGTGTGTGACTACTAAATAAGCTACCATAGGCCCAAAGAAAGCTCCTAGTGCCACTTCTTTGGTAAAGAAAGTGAGGAACACCATAGAAATGAAGAAAGAAATAGAAAAATATGATAGTGGTGTACGTATTGCAGAGCTCTCCAGGATATACAAGAAGGCCCCATCAACCATCGCTTCCATTGTGGTGAAGAGAAAAGAAATCACGGAAGCTACTGTTGCGAAAGGGGTGAATACATTAACGAAACAGAGACCACAATCAATTGAAAATATGGAGAAATTGTTGTTGGTGTGGATAAACGAAAAACTGCTAGTGGGTGATAGTGTTTGTGCAATCCATTATATGTGAAAAAGCAAGGCAGTTGCATACCGATCTTGTCAAGAAAAAGCCTGAAACCAGTGATGATGTTCATGAATTTAAGGCCAGCAAAAGCTGGTTCGAAAACTTCAAGAAGCGAAGTGGCATACACAGTGTTGTAAGGCATGGTGAGGTGCCAGTTCAGATAAACAAGGGGCTGAAAATTTGTGCGTGACTTTAAAAAATATGTAGAGGGAGAAGAATTTAACCCCAACAAGTGTTTAATTGTGATGAAACAGGCCTCTTTTGGAAGAAAATGCCAAGGAGGCCTACATCATACAGGAGGAAAGGCAATGCCAGGACACAACCTATGAAAGACAGGCAAACTCTCATGTTGTGTGGTAACACTAATGGGGATTTCAAGTGAAGCCTTTACTGGGTGTCTCTGAAATTCCCAGAGTGTTCAAGAAATACAGTGTTAACAAGAGTAAATTGTGTGTGATGTGGAAGTCTAATGCTAAGGCATGAGTCCAGGAAATTTTCCTGCAATGGTTTAATCAATGTTTGGCCCCAGTGTGAAGAAATATCTATTGGACAATAAATTGCCCTTGTCCTCCTGGTAATGGACAATGCTCCTGCTCATCCTCGTGACTTGGAAGACCAAATGTCTAAAATTTCAAATTTGAACAGTGAATTCTTGCCTCCTAAACACTCCCTCATCAAGCCCATGGACCAGCAGGTCATTGCAAACTTCAAAAAACTGTACACAAAGCAATGTTTCAAAGGTGCTTTGACATAACCTCAGAAAACCTTTGACCCTAAGAGGTTTGGAAGGATCACTTCAATGTCTTCCCTTGCATAGGCCTCATAGATAAAGCTTCGGGAGTGCCCAGGACGATGAACTCTGCTTGGAGAAAGTTTGGCCAGATTGTGTCCCAGAGAGGGATTTTGAAGGTTTTGGGGCCCGACCCTGGGGTTTGGGAAATTGTGGAAACATTTGGCATTAATTGCATGGGGTTGGATGGGGTAGCCAGGATTGAAGAGTTGGTGGAGGACCACAATGAAGATCTAACCACTGAAGAGCTGCAAGAGCTTGAGCTCAACACCATCAAACCACAACTTTGGAAATTGCTTAGTGGAGGAAGAGATGTAGGTGCCTTCTTCAGAAGGCCCACATCTCTTCGAAGGCACCTGACAGGATGTTCAAAATATGTCAAAGATTTTATCCACAGTGGTATATTCAGACCATTCTGGGAAGTACCCTGACTTTGCTCCCTGTAAATAAAAAATAACCAAGGTGTGTATGTATATTGTGTATGTATATGTGTATGTGTGTATGTATATGTGTGTGTTATTGTGTGTGCTTTTAAATCCCTATGGAGAGGGAGGCATGGACACTGGGGTGGCCCCGCAGTTACTAAAAACAACAGAAATAGCCCACCAATGCATCACAACTACTCAAACCCATTTTTTTTTGCAGAACCAATTCTTCTCTCACCCAAATAAAATTATACTGGCCAACACTGTTAATGCCGAATTCAGAAAATATCAACATGGATGACACCCAACAAGCTTACTCTCAATCGCAGCCTACTTCATACAGTTTGGAAGCAAAGTCACAAATGTTCCACTTAACATAACACTTAATGGTACACCCATCCCCAAGACTCACAGAGGAAAAAATTTCCCAAATCCACCTTGACAGTAGCCTTAAATTCCAAACACATATACAACAAATTTCCAAAAAAATCCAAAAACAGTAGGAATTTATCAAATACGCTATTATGTACCTCAATCAGCCTCCTTGCCTCTATCATTCACTTATCTACCCGTATCTACCCTTTTGGGAACCCCTGCTGGGGATCAACAATTTTAAAACCCCTTAGACCACTCATAACACAACAAAAGGCCGCAGTCAAATGATAACAAATTCCCCTCTAGACAGCATACTCCACCAATATTCAAAAGTCTCAAACTACTCACCAAAAAGAACATTAAAAATTTTTTACTCTTGTGCCTACTACATATATAAAACTTTACACCTAAAAAACCCCCTCCCCCTAAAAACCCCCCTCACCAACTTTAATAGGACCCATGACCACAACCCCGACACAGCCCTTTTTGATACCCCCGGGGTTCTTTTTCAACCTATGAAAAATTTCCCCTATGCAAAAAAAAGGGAAAATTTTTGGAATTCATTACCAGTAAATATTAAGATAATCTTGTTGAAAATCAATTTAAGACTCAACTCAAAAACCACCCCTCCCCCAAACCTAAATGATCATGCTATAAACTTTTTTTGAAAAATGCTCATTGTTACTTTCCTATACGATAATCTCAATTTTTAATAATATGTTACTATTAGTTCCCCCCTACTATATTATAAGTTAATGAAAAAAATGCTCAATGTTTTTTTTTCCTTAAATAATCTCAATTCCATTTAAATTCAAGAATCTTAACACCTGTAACAATCTAAGATCTAATATCATTTTTTAAAAAATTTAAACTAAAATTTCATCATATTGAAATTTTGAAAATAATTTTTAACTAGAATAAACTCAAAAAAATTTCTCAAATTTTAAATTTTGTTTTTAAGGACTAGAAAAAAAATTTTCCCCCAATCCCCGGGGATGTCAGTGGCCCCCTTGCACTCAATTTTACATTGAAAACCCCTCCCCTGTAACCTGCAAGGGAAAAAATTTTTTGTTTGTTTGTTTGTAAACAATAGCAAAGAACTACAGACCAAAGCGCTAACGTCCCTTATCAAAAAATCTTTGAATGGTTTTTAAAAAGCAAGATCGCCACTCATTTGGGGATACCCATTAATTTTGCAAAACCCCCGGGGCAGCATGGGTTTAGAGCAGGCCACTCCTGTCTGTCCCAACTACTGGACCACTACGACAAGGCCTTTTGGTGCTCTGGGGGCAAAAAAAATGCAGATGTTATATACACAGATTTGGGGAAAACCCCTTTTACAATGTGACCATGGGGAAAAAAAAAAATTTTTTATAATGGAATAACGGAAAAAATTGGTAGATGGATCTAAATTTCCCCAACAAAATAGAACACAAAGAGTAGTAAACAAAAGTAAAGTCTGGGGCAGTTTTCTGTAAAAAACCCCGCCAAAAGGGGAAATCTAAAGCCCTCCTTTCCCCCTTTTCGGGATTGGTTGCCCGGTGCCCCTTCCCCCAGTAATATTCGTAACTTAACGGGTACACGAAAACTAAGAAAATCCAAAAAACTTTAAAGGGGGGGCCCAAAAAAAAAATTGAAGTTCAATGATAAAAAAATTTTAATTCCCCAAAAAGGGAAAAAAATGAAAAATTAAAAACTCATCGGGAAAAAATAATTCCAACCACACAATAGACCCAAAAAAATAATGTCAAAGCCCCGGGAGTGATCATGTCAGAGGATCTTCCCCAAGGACCTAACACCAAGAAAATTTCATCTGCTAGAAAATGACAGGATGGATAATGAGAACCTTCAAAACCAGGGATGCCAAGCCCATGTTGACACTTTACAGACCCTTTTTTTTATCTAGGCTGGAATATTGCTGCCCCTAACTGCACTTTTCAAGGGGGGAAATTGCTGACCTTAAAAAAGTGCAGAGAATTTTCATGGCATGCATAACTGCGATAAACCACCTAAAAAATGGGAAGGGGGGAATTCCTAAACTTGTACTCTCTAAACGCAGGCGGGAATACATTATTATATACACAGGGGAAAATCTTGGGGGATTAGTCCAAAAGGGGAAAAACACCCCCTACGAAAGCAAAGGCCCCGGCAGGAGATGTAACATCCCCCAATGAAGGCAGGGGTCCAAAAAGCACGTTGGGGGAAAAAACCCGTGTCGGGGGGGCCCCAAAATTGTTCAACTGCCCCCCCAGCATACATCGGGGGGTTACCAAAAACCCCCCGGCTGTCTTCAAGCAGGCACTGGACAGGCCCCCAAAAAAGGGGCGGTACCTGACCAGCCAGGCTGTCTTTTGTACGTTGGGGGGGGGCGGCCAGCAGTAACAGTCGGGGTTTATCGGCCCGGGGCCCCAAAATGAGGCCTGGTCACAGATGGGGGGAGGGGGGGGGGTTTACCCCTGGAATTCTCCCCAGGTATATATGTACTCCCTTTTGTTGTTGTTGCAGGTGTCGATTCATTTGCTCCTGGCGGTATGTGTGTGAGTGTTTTTGTTTTTTGTTTGTGTTTTGGTAGTTAGTTACCATTTTGTCCGGGGACATTCGATTAGACACTAGGCCTTTTTATGTGTGTGCGGTGTGTAAAAAAACCTTTAAATGTTTCGGCCCCCCGTGTGTGTGTGTGTATGACCCAACAACTAATATTTACTAATAACTCATTACAGGGGGTGAATTAAAAATTTTGGCATTGCTTTATAATTTTTTGGTTTTAACCCCGTTAAAAAAAAGTAAATTTAACCCCGATTCATTACCCGAACTTGTGAATTCATTACCTTTTTTTAAATTGCTCAGCTATCAAACTTTGAGGTCCCCAACCCCCGGACCCATTATGTACCTCTGTAATTTTTACCACTGCCCACAAGATGGGTTTTGTCTGCTCTTCTCCCTGTGACTTACTAAAAGATTGTCTGAACGGGGAAAAGAAAGACCTGTCTGTCTGCCCTTCCCCCCGTGACTTACTAAAAAAAATTTTTTGGGGAACAGAGGGGCGGAAAGACCTGTCTGTCCCCTGTGACACTAAAAGACTTGTCTCCATAAAAAAAAATATTAAACTGTTCCCCTAATGTCCCCTCGGGACTTCTGGGGGTTTTATCAAAGCCTCCATAGCATATTTGGGGTGGGAACTGAGTAGCATCTGTGGCACTGTGCTCAGCACGGCAGCTGGGGCAGGTGAGCTGAGCTTCTAATTTTGTGTTGAATACAGTGTGAGCAGAATGTGTGACCACCCCCGGAGGGTATGGTCGTCGTAGTTCTTGAAAAGTGTTCAAACACCCCTTTTCATTCAATTTTTCGTTACCCCCAAAAAAAAATTAACTTAGATTTTACACTTATAGGATTAAATTTAAACGGGGTTGTTTTTTTGCCAATAGAATTGAATTTTTGGGTTACTCATCAATTAAGTGTTCACATTGAATTTTATAGACAATCTTGAAATTAAAAAAAAAAATTGTCAAACTTGTTCATATTACTACCATATACAAATACATACACTGGAGGTATATATTGTCAAATTCTTCATATTACTACCATATACAAAACCATGCACTGGAGGTATATATTTTCAGACTTCTTCATATTAACCCCAAAATACAACATACTGGAGGAAATATTGCCAAAACTTCATATCAACTACTACATAAAACTAATACAACATAAAACCAGATTTAAATTTTGCATATTGGTTACATGACAAAACATACAAAGAAGAAACTAATGCAATCATACTTTGACATTTTCTTTTTTTTAATTTAGACATTTTTTTCAAGGTTGGGTTTAAAGGGGTTTCCCTTTTAATTTATTTACAAAAGCTGTTACCTACATCACCCCATTTTAAAGCTTTTTTTTTTGTTATGAGACATAAAATAGGGAAAAGGGGTACAGTTGTATTTAAATTTTTAGTAATTTCCCAACTGACTTTCTGTTGATGTCATTATGCTGTACAAAAAATGTTCTAGACTCAAGTAATCCTAGGAAAAAAAATTTTCTCAGATGAAGTGATGTTCTGGGGGAAAGGGTACAGGTAACTGCTCCCCTTCTTTTTGTCTTGTTTGTAGAAGCTCATTTCCCTGTCTGCAGGTGGGGGCCCAAAGGGGGGGACTTTGACAATATTAGCCTTGTACATAACAGTAAAAACAACCCCACATTTTCTGGTGTTGAGAGACTACTGAAATGACAGATCTGTCCAGGCGGGGATGAGTTGTTTTTTTTTGTTTTCCCCTTCCTTTAAAAAATCTCACATGTGATGGGGAGCAGGCAATCCAAAAAAGAAGCATACTCAATGTGCGAATATACCCATGCCCCAAAAAAATCTTGCAACCTCACTGCCAGGGGGTGCAAGATACATCCCCAAAGGGTTTCCCCGCCACTTTGTTTGCAAGATCTACAATGTGGTTCTTCATAGTTTGGAGTCAAATTTCACAACAAGGATATCAAGTTCATCCCCAGGTACCAACATCCCCCCCTTCAATTTTCCCCGGGGTTAGTCAACTGGTGTCGACCTGGGAGAAAATTAAAAATTTTTCCCAAAAAACTATATAACAAGGGCATTTTTAAGTAGTAGTTGTCATTGATGTCAGATACATCTACGCAACATATGGGAATCTTTATTGGGAAACGTTTCCCACACAGTGGCTTCATCAGTCCAATACAAAGAGAAATGGGTAGGGGAGGAGGAGTTTGGAATCAGCCCCCCCGCCTGGAATCGTGTATTTAGTCCATCAATCTTGTGAAAACAGGGGTATGGCTGGGGAAGGGTTTTTTCCCGGAGTGGTGAGGGAAGCAGGAGGAGGGGGGGTAACGAAATCATCCACTAGTGTCTACCTGGAGTCTCCTGGAGAATTCCAGGGGTCCCCCCCTTTTCCCCGGCCCGGGGCCCGGCCCCTGTTGGACCCAGAGCCTGATCAACCAGGCTGTTACTGTTTTGGGCCCACGCAGTCCAAAAAAGGGAAACCCCAGCCCGGGCCCCTTGTCCAAAAAGGTTGGAAAAGGGGAAAAAATTTCCCTTTATCATGATCCCATGATGTTGCAGTGTCTGACAGATGTGATAAATGGTTTGAAAAAAACAAGTTGAAGATTGACAGTGGTGACAGTGTTGGTGGGGGGGGAATGTGTGTGGACCAGTGTGGACCACCCTGGTCCTACACTGTGTGGACCACCCTGATCCCCACTGGGGGACCACCCGGGGCCTACACTGTGTGGACCCCCCCTGGTCCTACACTGTGGGACCCCCTGGTCCCTTTTGGGGGCCACCCTGGTCCTACACTGTGTGGACCACCCGGGCCCCAGACTGTGGGGCCCCCCTGGTCCTACACTGTGGGGAAACCCCGGCCCCCACACTGGGTGGACCACCCTGGCCCCCACTGTGGGAAACCCCTGGCCCCACACTGTGTGGACCACCCTGGCCCCCACACTGTGTGGACCCCCCTGGTCCTACACTGTGGGGACCCCCCGGGGGCCCACACTGTGTGGACCTCCCTGGTCCTCATGTGGACCCCCGGCCCCCAACACTCTGTGGACCACCCTGGCCCCCCCCAGCGTGGACCCCCCTGGTCCTACACAGCGTGGCCAAACCCCGGCCTTTTCACTGCGGGGCCAAACCCGGCCCCCACTGTGTGGACCCCCGGGCCTACACTGTGTGGACCACCCGGGCCCCCACTCTGTGGGCCACCCCGGTCCTACACTGTGTGGGCCACCCTGGCCCCACACTGTGGGGGCCACCCTGGTCCTACCGGGGGGGGCCCCCCCTTTTCACTGTGTGGGCCACCATGGTCCTACACTGTGTGGGCCACCCTGGTCCTACACTGTGGGGGCCCCCCCCTGGTCCTCCACTGTGTGGGCCCCCCTCCCCCTACACTGTGGGGCCACCCGGGCCCCCTCCACTGTGGGGCCCACCCGGGCCCCTACACTGTGTGGCCAAAACCCGGTCCTCCCCCGTGTGGCCAAAACCCGGTTTTCCCACTGGGGGGACCACCCCGGTCTTACACTGGGGACCACCCTGGTCTTACACTGTGTAACCCCACCCGGGTTTTTTCCACTGTTTGGCCCCCCCCTGGTCTTACACTGTGTGGCCCCCCCTGGTCTTACACCAAAATATTGGTAGATTTGAAGGAAGAAAAATTTGTGTGTACGGGGAATTTAGATCAGTTTAAACTGTCCCCAACATCCTTTTATGTTGGGTCTTTTAAAAACTGTTTTAACATACTAGTATGTTAGTGACAGTTTAAACTGTATAAAAACATCCCAGTTGCAACAAAAAATTTCGGTTTTAATGATAATTTAAAAAAAAAATTTGTATTTTAAATCTACCAAAAACTAATATTTCTCCCCTCCCCCACAACCCTTCAGGTCTTCTACAATATACAGGGGCCCCCCTGGTTTTTCCCCACCTCCAAACTCAAACAATTATGTAAGGTATTTTCGAAGGGGCATTTGTAAGTTTTTTTTTGGGGGTCTGAAATAACTAATCTAATTTACATTTGTCCTTGGGGGAAACAAATTCTTTGGGGTAACGGCAATCAAACAGCATTCGGAAAAATTTTTAAAAAACCGGGGGGCCCACTGTACAGTCAACCCTTGGTTTTGGGGTGCCCATTTTCCCCGCTGTTTTGGGTTTTTTCGTGTTTTTTTCCCTTGAAATATTGTCTCTTTTTTCCGTTGATTGTCTCTTTTTCATTGATGGCCCCAGGACCTGTCCATGTGCCCCGGGTTTTCAAAGGCCGTAGACTGCCACCTATGCACCTCCCATGCACATTGTCAACCCCTCTACATTGTTTAAATTGAGTAACATCACCCGGAGTTTAAAAAACATTTATTTTAAAAAAATTTTTTTTTTTTTGGGGGCCCTTATTATTTGTGTGACTCTAAATAAGTTTTTCCCTAGGCCCAAAGAAATCCCCGTGCTTTTTTTTGGAAAAAAAATGAGGGAAAAACCCTAGAAATGAAGGGGAAAAAATAATAAAAAAAGATAGGGGTACGTTTTTGGGGGTCGCCAGGATATACAGGAAGGCCCCCCCAACCATCACTTCCATTGTGGCAAAAAAAAAAAAAATCACGGAAGCTACTGTTGCAAAGGGGTGAATACAATAACGAAACAGAGACCCACAATCAATTGAAAATATGGAGAAATTGTTGTTTTGGGTGGATAAACGAAAAAAAGCTAGTGGGTGATAGTGTTGTCAATCCATTATATGTGAAAAAGCAAGGCAGTTGCATATCGATCTTGTCAAGAAAAAAACCCGAAAAACCGGGAAAATTCATGAATTTTTAAGGCCGCAAAAAAATGGTTCGAAAAAATTTAAAAGGGGGGAAATGGCATACACAGTGTTGTGGGGGTGGTGAGGGGGCCGGGGTTAGATAAACAAAAAGGGGTGAAAAAAATTTTGCGTGACTTTAAAAAAAAAGTAGAGGGGGAAAAAATTTTAAAACCCCCAAAAAGTGTTTAATTGTGATGAAACAGGCATTTTCTTTTGGAAGAAAATGCCAGGGGGGCCTACATAAACAGGGGAAAAAAGGAATTTTCCGGGGAAAAAGCCTAAAAGACAGGCAAACTCTCATGTTGTGTGGAAAAAAATAATGGGGATTTCAAAGTGAAGCCTTTACTGGTGTTTTCTCTGAAATTCCCAGAGTGTTCAAAAATACAGTGAAAGAGTAAATTGTGTGTGTGGAAGTCTAATGCCAAGGCATGGGTCACTAGGGAAATTTTCCTGCAATGGTTTTTAACAAGTGTTTGGCCCCAGTGTGAAGAAATATCTATTGGGGAATAAATTGCCACGTAAGTGCCTCCTGGTAATGGACAATGCCCTGCTCATCCCGAGACTTGGAAAACCCCAAAGTCCAAGAATTTCAAATTTTTTAAAAGAGAAGTTCTTTTCCCCCCTAACACCCACTCCTCTCATCCAGCCCCCCGGACCAGCAGGTCATTGCAAACTTCAAAAAAAAGTAACCCCAAAGGGAAAGTTTCAAAGGTGCTTTGACAAACCCCAGAAAACTTTGACCCCCAAAGTTTTTTGGAAGGTCACTTCAATGTCTTCCATTGCATGGGGGCCCTTTAGGGGGAAACTTTTGGGGGAGTGACTTCCAGGACGATGAACTCAGCTTGGGAAAGTTTGGCCAGATTGTGTCCCAAAAGGGATTTTTTAAAGGGTTTTGGGGCCGACCCTGGGGGGAACCAGGATTGTGGAAAGTATTGTGGCATTGGGGAATTCATGGGGTTGGGTTTTGTAGCCATAATGTGGAAGAGTTGGTGGAGGACCACAAAAGGGGAAATCTAACCATGACAGGGGCTTGAGCTGCAACACCATCAAACCACAACAGGGGAAAATTCTTCAGTGGGGAAGGATGTAATGCCCTTCAGGGGGTTAAGGAGATTTGTGGAATGTGGAGTAGGGTCATTTTTTGGGGAACATCACCCTGACAAAGATGTTGCAACCCCCTAGGGCAACATGTACATGGACCCCGAGTAACGAAAATACAGAGGGGGGCCCCACTTATGGGCAGGTTAGGTTCCAGGCCAGTGCCTTAAAGCAGACATCGCCGAAAAAAAAGAATGCCATTTTTTTTCCCTTCCCCAAAAGCA
>WNWK01026345.1:0-27491 GCA_009830355.1 Cherax destructor | reverse complement strand
GGGTATTTGTATTTTTCGGGAATGGAAAGATATCTGTAGTATTATTTAGGGTTTATGGAGAACTATGGACATCTCTGCGGGAATTTAAAAATCATGGGGCATCATAATGGAGGAGAAGTTTGGGGTAGAGTTTATTTGATTTAATGTTCATACAGTAGACCGTCATTTAACATATTACTTCCTAAAATTTTTAAAGATAATTTGTGTTAAATAATTAAGGGGAACATGGGAAAAAAGGGGGTTATTTTCCTCATCCAAAAAAAAGTTTTTTTAGACCAACAGACCCCAAAAAAAAAAGGGAAATAATTGTATTTCATTATCGTGATGTTTATGTTGTTTTACCAAGACTAAAATGAAAAGAAATAAAATTTTTTATTTAAATTGTGGGTGCTTTTTTGGGAGAGTAGGAGGGGAGTTATGCTGTGGCCCCTGGGCGGGGGGATGGTAGGGTTCGGACTGAAGTCATGGTTGTAGAGGTCTAACTTTAAGTCCCCCAGTAAGTCATAAGTCTTTCGCAGTAAGTGTCGTCATTCAATTTAAGTCACTATAATCAGTAAAATAAGTCAGTCAAGTCATTCAATGGGTCATTTTAATCGTCATAGTCAAGTCATTCATGTAAGCTTTTATCAAGTCATTCAGCAAAAGTCACCATATCAGTCACATAGAACATAAGTACATAATAAATATAAATTCTTTATCATGTCAGTCAAGTCATTCATCATAAGTCAGTAAAGTCTTTCACAGTAAGTCGGTCGTCCAGTAGTATTAGTCAAAAGTCATAAAAGTCTTTCATCGTAATCAGTCATCAATAAACATAAGTCATTCAGTCAGTAAGTCAAAATTTTCAGTCATTTAAAGTCATTCAGTCAGTCCAAGCGTCAGTCAGTAAATCAGTCACATAATAGTCATAAAAACTTATTTTTACCCTTTTATGTTTTCAAAGTAACATTTCATTACACACGGGTTATGTCTTGTCTAATATCTTTTCCGTTAATTCTAAGACTTAAATGCTTATACCTTTTCTTGCCACTTTGAGCAACATTTTGATTGTTGGCAATAAAGATATTTAATTTAAAGATCAAAACAATTCCTCCCCAGGGGGAGTTTTTTGACGCAATGAAAAGCAATGTATGGTGGGGTCCGGGGTGGCTGGGGATGGTGGGGGTTCCCCCCCTGAACAAAAAAAGGCTGCTTTGGAAATGATTTTTTTTCCCTTTCCCCCAAACTGTAAGTAAGTTTATTCAGGTATTAAAACAAGTTTACATTAAAAATTTGTTAGAACCGGGAAAACCCCAAAAAAGTCAGAGGACTTTTTTCCCTTTTGTCTGACTTTTGGGTTACCCTGGTTCTCCAATATGTGCTGGGATAATCAATGTCTGTACTTTCCCAATTGTGGTTGGGGGATACTGCCCCGGCCCCGATCTGAAAAACTTACAGTTTGGGGGAAAGGAAAAAAAAATTCCCCTTTTTCCCATAAGCCGAGGATTGGGCACACTTGAAATCACCTGATGCATTCCAATAGGAGCAAGGTGAAGCATCTTTGCTGTCTTGAAGCCTGGTACTTTTCTCTTGCTGATATAAGTTCGTGTTCATTTTCTTCCAGAAAACACTTTTCCTCAACATTAAGCCGAGTGGCTCATAGCCACCCCCAGTAGGACCCCCACTGACTCAATGGGGGTTTAAACCCCCTCGGGCTACCGGCGTTCAAAATTTTTCCCCTCCCCCTGAACCGGGAATATCATTTTTATTCGTTTAGATAATAATGTGCCGAATTCTTAATTGTGCAAAACCCCCAAGGGAAATAATCCGGGAAATGACGGCACGTTTTTAGTAAGCACAAAAATGGGGTATATCTCGCTGAAAACAAAAACATTTTATAGATAAAAAATTAAAAAAATGGGAACAATGGATTTTCAGAAAAAAAAGTAGGGAGTTATGATGGGGAGCGGAGGTATTGGGTAGATGGGGGAATATTTTGAGGAACTTTTAAATGTCGATGAAAAAGGGGGCGGTAATTTTATTTCTGGCCAGGGAGGTTTAAAATCGTTTTGGAGTGAAGAAGAGCAGGATGTGAGTGTGGGGGGGTGCATGAGGCAAAGAAGAAGGGGGGAGCTGGAACTGATGGGATCATGACAGAAATGTTAAAAGAGGGGGGGATATAGTGTTAGAGTGGTTGGTATTTTTTTTTTTAAATGTATGAAAGATGGGGAAAGGGACCTAGGGATTGGTAAAAGCATGTATAGTTCCTTTTCAAAAGGGGAAGGGGGGTTTTGGGGTGTAAAAATTTTAGGGGGAAAAGTTTTTTGAGAACCCGGGAAAGTGAGGCAGGGTTTTTTTGGAAAGAATTAGGGTAAGACAGAGAGTAGGATCAGATGGGGAAGGGGGCAGAGTGGGTGGGGATTTTAGATCAAATGATTACATTGAAACATACGAGGAAATATTTAGAAAAAGGGAGGAAGTTTTTTTCAAGGGGGAAGGGAGTTTCAGTGGGAATAAATAAATGGGATTAAGTCAGATATCTGAGAGAGTTAGAGCTAAGGGAAGGGGGAGCTATAATGTTGGGATCAGTTTGGAAGGAGAAGAGGGAAAATAAATGTGTAAATTTAAGGGTTATGTGGATTAAAATAAGGTCGGGTGCGAAAAGTGGGTCATAATAAAGGGTATACCTGGGGAAAAGAGGAGTGTAGAAAAGAGAGAGATTTTGGGGATGTTAAACAATGTATAGGGAAATTTTTAACCAGGGGAGAAGTTTGGGAGGGGACCTAAATGCTAAAATAGGAGAAACATATAGAGAGGGGTGGGAGGTAAGTTTGGGGGGCCAGGTGTAAATGATAATGGGAGCCCGTTATTTGTAAAAAAGGGGGGTTTAGTTATAGGAAATACATTTTTTAAGAAAAAGAGGATAAATAAGATACAAGATATGATGAAAACAGTTTTTGTTGGACTACGAAGAAAAAAGACTTTTAGTAGATTTCAGGATGTACATGTTTATAGGGGGGCCACAGATATATCAGATCACTTTTTAGTTATAGCTACAGGGGGAAAAGGTAGAGGGGATACAAAAAAATAAAACGTAAGAAGAGAGGGAAGGTTTATAAACAAAAGGGGGAGTTAGGGTAATAAAACAACTTTTGGGAATAATGGTTTAAGGTGTAGGCAATTGGTTTTGGGGTAGATTTAAAAATATAATGTTAGAGGTTCAGGAATTTTTGGGTTACAGGCATGGGGGGGAGGGAAGAAAGCGTTGGAATGATTAAAAGAGAGTAGAAAGGGGGAGAAAAAGATATAAAAGTTTTTACAAAGAGAAGTGACAAGGAGGGAAGAATATGAGAGAAAAAGAGGTTAAGAGAGGGAACAATGTAAAAAAAGGAAATGAAAAGTGAGTGAGATGTTATCAAAAATTTTGTTGAAAAAAAAAAAAGTTTTTGAAAATAATTAAAAGCCTGGGGAACAAATGGATTTGACAGAAAAAAAAGGGAGGAGAGATTAAATGGAGAGGAGGTATGGGGAAATGGAGGGAAATTTTGAGGAGTTGTTAAAGTTATAAGACGGGGAAGCGATTTCGTAAGGGGAAGGGGGAAAACATTTTCTGGGAGGGGAAGACCAGTTGTGATGGGGGAATTTCTGAGGCAGGGGAGAAAAAAGGCAGGGGGATTATGGGAAAAGATAGAAAAAAAGCATGGGGATATAGTTTTGGAGTGGTTGGTGCTATTATTTAATAAATGTATGGAAAAGTAAGGTTGGGGATTGGGAGAATGTATTTTTCCTTTGAAAAAAACAAGGGGAAAAAAAGGAGTCCCAAAAATTTATAGGGAATAAGTCTGTTTTTCCCTTTTAATGATGGTAGAGTTATTATTGAAAAAATTAAAGTAAAAAGGGAAAACAGTATAGAGATGAACAAGGGGGCTTTTGGAAAGGTGGGGGGGTGTAGACCAAGTGTTTACAGGAAACAAAGGGAACAGAGGTTAAGGGTAAAAAGGTTTCTTTGGGATTTATGGATTTAAAAAATGATAGGGGGGATAGGGGGCAATGTGGAGATGTTGAGGGTATGGGAAAAGAGGAATGAAAGCAGTGAAGAGTTTTTAGAGGATAGGAGGCTGGTTGGGGTGTAGGAGGGGGGGAAATTTCCCAGTAAAAGTGGGCCTTGACAAGGGTGTGTGATGTCACCGTGGTTGTTCAATAATTTAAGATAGGGTTTTAAGAAGGGGGGCGGGGTCCAAGAGGTTGGGGAAAAAAAAAAGAATCAAAACAAATGGGGGTTGTCACAGCTGCTTTTTTCTGATGACACTGTGCTTTTTGGGGGATTCTAAAGAAGTTGCAGAGGTTGGTGGATGAATTTGGTAGGGGTGTAAAAGAAGAAAATTGAAAGGGAAAGGAAGAGAAGGGAGGGATAACAAAAGATTAGGTGACGGTTGGATTTAATTGGAGGGAGAAGGAGGAGGTGAATGTATTCAGATATTTGGGAGTGGACACAAGATGGGTCTATGAAGGATAGGGGAACTAGAATTGATAGGGGAAAAAGGGGGTGGGGGCCCGGGCTGTGGAGACAAAAAACTTTGTCCATGGAAGTAAAGAGGGGAAAAATAGAGGGGTAGTTATACCAACACCTTATATGGGTGTGGCATGGGTGATGAATGTTGCAATGAGGAAGGCTGGGGCGTGGAGAAGTCGTCTGAGGTCAATTTTGGTGGAAAAAATGCAGAGAACGGGTTTTGGGAATGGGGGGGGGGGTTACCAAAACTATTTTAAAAGCTGAGGAGGGGGTTGGGGTTTGGGCATGGAAAGTGAACAGAAGGGGACTTGAGGTTTAAACTGTAGTGGAGGGGAAGGGGGGGAGGGGGTAAAATTTGGGGAGGGGGAAAGAGGTTTTTGTGGAGGGGTTGGGCCCAAACTTGGACGATTTGATAGGAGGAATGGAACAAAAGGTTTTTCTTTACGTGCTGTTGGAGTGTGAGCAAAGTAACATTTATGAAGGGATTCAGGGAACCGGCAGGCGGACTTGAGTCCTGGAGATGGGAAGTACAGTGTCTGCATTCTGAAAGAGGGTGTTAATGTTGCAGTTTTTAACTAGTGTAAAGCACCCCTCTCGCAAGACAGTGATGGAGTGAATGATGACGAAAGTTTTTCTTTTCGGGCCACCCTGCCTGTGGTGAATCGGCCGATGTGTTAATAAAAAAAAAAATAGTATATACATTTTGGAAATAAAGCAGATAACCAAAAAAACCCTTTAAAATAAAAGATCCCCCAATTTAAAAAAATTAAAAATAAAGATAGTTTTCCCAAGCATCTTATCTATAAAAACTAAAATTTCACAAAATTCCAAAATAAAAAACTAAAAAAAAACAGTAGTATACTGTATTTTTGAAGATCTGCTAGGGCTCTGAGACAAGTACCTCATTACCTGAACATATCGGGACCAACTGTAATTGTTTTACATGATGGTAGGGATTGTTTGTTTTTTTCTGTCTCATAAACACGCACGATTTCAGGTACATTTTGCTACTTCTATTTACACTTGGTCACACTACACATTCATGTACAAGCTTTATATATTAACCCCCCTCGGGGTTTTTTTCACGTATTTTCTTACTAGTTCTTGTTCTTATTTTCTTTATCTCAAAGGGGAAGGGGAAAACAGAATTCTTCCTCCGTAAGCCAGGGCATGTCAAAAAGGGGACAACTAAAATGATGGGAGCGGGGGGCATAACCCCTTCTCCGGGTTATATTACTAAATGTAGAAGGAGAAACTTTCTTTTTTTTCCTTTTTGGGCCCAAACCCTGCCTAGGGGGGGAAAACGGCCCGACGTGTTGAAAGAAAAAGGGATCTGGACCAACACTATATCCCCACTACAAGCAGGTATAATCACAGACAACACTGCAGACCACTATTCCCCCTTTTCTCATAACAAAAATCATGTAAACTGCTTAAGATTTGAGGGGGGATTTTATTTTCCCCACAACCAGCTCTCCTTACCCTATATCACTCGATCTTTTCCCCTTACCTCACCTATGGAATCTCGCATGGGGCCCAAAAAAATAACTCATCTCAGACCATTAATAACACAACAAAAGGCTGCAGTCAGAATGATAAAAAATTCACACTCCAGACAAATACTTAAAACAAAAATCAAACTTACTCACCAAAAAGACACCATACTTTTTTTACTTAGCTCTATTAACATACATAGAACACAAAACTAAAACTTTAACCCACCACTCAAACCTCCTCCCAAACCCTTAAACCCGGGACACAGGGCCCAAACACAAGACACAGATCCCCTCCCCATGCCCCCTTGTCCATCTAACATATGAAAAAATTTGGGCACATTATATTTAAAAATTTGGGAATTTCATTACCGTGTTTCCAAAAAAAACCCCTTCCTGTACCTCAGTTCAAACGCTGCAAAAAAACCACCTTCTCACCCAAACCAAGTGCAAATTTTTAACATTTTTAACAAATTTGATTAATCATTTAAATGAAAAAACCTGTTATAAATAATCCCAACGGGAGCTAACCCCGGGTTTCTAGAGCATTAACAAAAAAAATTTTAATCCACCCCCCTTGTACTTTTTTGTAACCCATCTATGAAAATTTTAAAACTGTAATTGCAATACAACAAAGGTGGACCCCGAGTTATGAGCATAATTTATTCCCGAAGGCTGCTCAAATGCCATTACCAAAATTTTTTCCCCTTTAAAGGGAAAAATGTCAAGTAGGTTAGTCCCCTTTCAGACCCCCAAAATAAACTTACAAAAACACTTACAATATTACACTTACATAATTGTACATTTTGGGGGCCCTAACTCCCACTGTAATTGTTTTAATTTGTTTTTTCTGATTTAAAAATGCATTGCTGCAATTGATAATTATTATTTCAATTTAAATTTAAATTTACAACTCAAATAAATTAAACCCCCTTTTTTTGTAAATTATCAACCATAATTTTTAATTAGTTTATTTTTAATTAATTTTAAGAATGCCCCAATGCTCCCGATTTTAGGGCTTTTTAAAAGTACAACCCCCTTTATAATTTTTGCACTATGTAGTACATCTTTCTTTCAAACGTCGGGGTTTCCCCCTGAGGGGGTTCCCAAAAGGGAAAAAAAGAAAGTTTTTTTTAATTTTGTATTTAGTAAAAATATTAGGAGAAGGGGACTAGCCCTTGCTCCCGGGATTTTAGTCACCTCTTACACACGCATGGCTTACGGGGGAAGAATTTTCCACTTCCCCCCGGAGATAAGAGGAAAAAAGAACAAGAACAGTAAGAAAATTTGAAGAAACCCAGAGGGGTGTTTTATATGCTTTACATGAATGTGTAGTGTGATCTAAGGGAAGTAGAAGTGAAAAATGTACCTGAAACTTTCAAAAGTTTTGAGACAGAAAAAAGACACCAGCAATCCTACCATAATGTAAAACAATTACAGGCTTTCGTTTTTTAATCACTTCAGGACGGTAGTACCGCCCAGGGTTTTCTACCAACCTACTACCTATAGTAGTACATTTTTTTTTGTCTAAATAAAAAATATTATTATTATTATTCTTTTTGATAAAAAGAAGCAGATCACAGCAAAGAGACTAAACAGCACATGGCTAACAAATAGTATCCTCAAATCCATTGGGTAAAAAGCACCAATTTTAAAAATGTTCAGATTGGTTATTTCTAAAGAACTGACTAAACATACACATCAATACTCACAAAACTGATACAGAAATAAAAGCAAATGTATTAGGGAAAATAGATTTATTGAAATAAAAGGTGATATGAAATGGACCGGGAAAAAACCCTCTCTGAAATTTTGAGCTCTAAAAAAACTGTCTAGAAACAGACAGATAAACTTAACTAAACCAGATGGCCCCTATATACAGCCTATAGAAACTGCCAACAAACTTAATTTTTTCTTCTCACTGTAGTATCAAAGCTTGTAATATATGATTGAGTGTGATTCTACAATTTGATTTTGAACAAAGTATTATGTTAAACTTAATATTATGATACTAAACTTATTTATGTTACTTGCTAATTTTAATTGCTTCAAGCAGTAAAAAAAAAATTAAAGAGATACATTTAAAACTTTAATATGGTACAATTTGATGAATTAATATTGGACAGTTATATTAAAAATTTGACAAAGTTTTTAAATTTTGAATGAAATTTACTGAACACAATAATATTGTTTGGGTGCTGGAAGTGATAATTTAAATTTAAATAGTCTGTGGGTAATGGTATTTAAAAAAGAAAAATAATGAAAACAAAATTAATAGTTTATAAATAGTAGATTAAAATGAGTAATTATATAATACAAAAGGGATATTGCAAAATTTATTATAAAAAGTTGACAAAATAGCTTGACTGGTTATATGTTCTATAATAATAGTTTATAATAGTAGGCAAGTAATGGAAAAATTAAAAAAAAAAAAGAAAAAAAAAAAAGAAAAATATACAGGGGACCCCGGTGTTCATGATTTATTGTTCCAGAATGTTGTTAAAGTCCTTACCAAACAATTTTGTTCCCATAAAAATAATGTAAATTAGACTAGTCCTTTTAGCCCCCCAAAATACACTTCAAAAATACATTTACACAATTGTTCGAGTTTACATCATAAAAGGGGGTTCCACTGTAGTTAGAATTTATTGAAATAAATTATGATGTAATTTTTACTGAGGTAGTATAAGGTTAAAGATGAGACAAGGACTTGAGTTTAAATCAAAAATAAGAAAATATAACACAGGGGGACCCCGAGTCCCCCAGCATAACCCCATTCCAGAACCCTTTGCTCAAGTCCCAACCCCAATTTTAACTTTTTTAAAGGAAAAATTTAAAATAGGTTAGTTATTTCAGCCCCAAAATACATTTACAAAAGACTACAATATTATACTTTACATAATTGTACCATTTCCGGGGTTTCGTTACTCGGGGTCCATTGTACCTGACTTAGCACCTTATTGGGCTAATAATAGAATCAATTATTGCTATTCCAACCCAAAAATGAACAAAATTGGTTAAAATTAATATTAAAGCCAAAAAAAAAAGGCAATGGGTATAAAATTCAATGAGAAGTTTACTCTAATGCACTTTAGTAAAATAGTAAAATTTGGGGGTTTTAAAAAAACAAGTAGAGCAAAAAATGTAAACAATTTTAAAGGGTAGTGGCCTGCAATTGGTGGGTTTGGGGCAGGCTGCGAGGGTATAATATTATGTAACTAGTAAAAATTTTACAAGGCTATTTCTGGGGAAAGATAACAAAAATGTCCCCAATCCCAAATTTTGGGAAACATGAGAATGAGGTAAAAAGATACTATCCGGGGAAATGATAGTAAGGGAAAACCCCATAGTAATTGGTTTAAAAATAACATTCCTTAACGTAGTAAAAGATTTTGGGCACTGAGGTTATCAGACTCTGTAAAATTTTGGGGTCTTGAAGGAAGTTGGGCAGCCTTTTATTTGTGGGTAGTGACACATGGCCTACATTTGTTTTCCCCTTTCTAGAATTTTTTCCCCCCGTGTGAAGCACCCCGGGGGATTTTTTTCATTATTTCTTTTTTAAGTTTTCTTACTCTGCACAGGGGGTTCAAATTTTTTTTTGGGGAGAAACCCTTTATGTATACACTTTTTGCTTTTAATTAGATTTAATTTTTTAGATCTTTTTCCCCTTTGTGTGAAAACTAAGGGAAAACTTTGTTTTCACCTTTAACAAGTAACCTTTTTTTATCTCTGACACTGGCAATTATAACCTTTTAAAAGTGGTCTTGTTTTTGAAAAGGGTATTTTTTCAGTTGGTTTGTTTTTTTCACGAAAGAGGAACTGCTAATTATTTCTGGGGTCAGATAACTTATCTTGTTTTTTATCTTTTGGGAAGGGAAAAAATTCGTTTAACTGGGTATCCTTTTATCCCTTCCGTCCTTTACCGCATCTTCAACCTTCGGTTTAAAAATTTTTTGTTTTTGTGGGGTTGCTATGACTGTTTAAAGGGGGCTTGCCAAAATCAGCCATTCCAGCTGATGTAAACTTCTGTTCAAAGCTGGGGATCTTGCTTTCGGGGGGCTAACTTTGATTCATGTTTCGTTAGTGTTTTAAAAAAGATTTATATTTTCAGTACGGGATTCATATTATCCACAGTTAAAAAGGGGGATGTATGACTTAAGAGTGTCAGGACGTTTGTCATACCTGGAAAAGTATCGGGGTGGGTTTAACCTAAGAAGGTAGAGGGTGTGAGGGGGAGTCGGTCATGTTTGGTGTTGTTGATGCATTGCCTGGGGTGGTGGTAGGGGTGGACGGGAAACCGGGGTCCCGTTGGGGGAGTCAAGGGAATAGTCGATTTCTGGGTGCCCTTTCTGTTCTTGTTGCCCTTTTGTGATTAGATCTCATAGTAGTACAGGAGTTGTTTTGTTAAGACGGAGAAGCTTTTTTTGTCAGGGGCTTGGGGTAGGTGTTACTGGCAGGGGGCTGTGCTTTGGGTTTGAAGGGGCCCCCCCTTTGATCGGGGCCATTTTTTCCAGTTGGTGGTCTCACTGTTGGGTATTTTTGGGCCTGGGGTTTTAAGTGCTTTGTGCAAAAACACTTGCAATTAGGCCATCATAGAAGCGTTGATGGACTCTGGCTGGTGAAAAAGTGACAGAGTTTGCCCGGGTGCCCCAGATTCAAACTTTAAAATAGGAGTGTCAAATACTGTTTGTAGAGTATATATATATAATTTGTTTCATATTTATAGCCTTTAAATTCATAGTAGAGAAATTATGTGATATAAAAATTTATTACACAGAAATTGTATGTGTGTTCCCCTTTTTACTGTGGATAGGGTTTTTACAGAAAAAATAGGTCAGTTTTTTTACTATACTAGCCTTTAAACCAAAGGAAAATTTAAATTTAAATTAAGGGGTATGCTGTTTCCTTAATAGCCCTTTTTTTCAAAAAACAGGTAAATTTTTGGAAAATACTTTCCCAGCATTTAAAAAATTTTAAGGTTTACACACAAAACATTAAGTTAAAAACATGTGTTTAAGAAAATATTTAAAAAGTAATACCCTTATTTATATAAATTGTTTTTAAGCCATATATTTCAAGATTTGTTTGTACTGTAAAAATCCTGCAGCTGCTTGTTAAAAAAATAAATACATACTATAATCTATAAATGGATAGTCACATGTAATAAATGTAAGTAAATGATCCTGCTTTTCTATTTTTGTCATTAATGCACCTTTTACATTATGATATATAAGTTAAATTTTTTAAATTGTATCCTTATTTGTTTGCCTGCTCTTGACTTGCTAGATTACCTTAGTTGTCCATCCCTTTTGAATACCTATGTTGAGATGCTTGTCTCTCTAGCTTGATTTGGGGTACTGAGCCTTGAGGTGCCGCATGAGGCCATAAAGATCGTTTTTGGCCGCGGGGACTCACCAAACATCGGGAAGGATATATCACACAGAATTTAATCCCCCCGGGTTTTTTGGAAGCCTGAAAACCCACAGCATTTGATCATTTTTTAATTTATTTGGTGAAGGAGGGAGGGGGTTTAAGGGGGGCCCTTAAAAACTGGTCAGAGGAGGTGAGTACGTATATGTGTTTTACTCATTTTAACCCTGTGTGGTGTGGGTTTTTCCAGAAAAAAGCTTTTCCTAGTTAAATAAAAGATTGGGTTTGAAGAAATCCACAAGTAGATAAAAGAACATTTTTTTAAAAACAGAAAATTAATTTCAGATATGTTCCCTTTATTATTTATAAATGAACATTTCATTAATTACAGTGACCTTTTTAATAAGATGGTAGTAAGTTACATTGCTGAAAGCAGTGTCTTATGAAAAAAATGTTTAGGGAAATTTAAAAAACATATGGGGGAAAAAAAAGAAACCCTTTGGGGCCCTCTGAATTTTTTTTTTGATAAAATGCCCGAAATGGCAGGTTTTAGCCCAATTATGTGTGTTCACATGCCTAAGCATCATGCCTTTGTCAGCAGGGGTCTCTTACGGTATAATTTTCCCCCAGTGTTTGGGGGTTTGGGGTGTTTTTTCTGCAGCGAAAATCCTTTTAGTCCTTCCCCTTTTTGGGAAAAACAAGATTGGTTCATGATCTCCCACTATAGTCCCATAGCCTTACTTTTTCATTTTGCAAATGAGGGAACATGGTTAACAGGAGACTGGTGGGAAATTGGAGACCCAAGCTATTTGCTACATGATTTGGGAAAAGAATCCATTCTGTTATTGATCTTTTCCCCAGCTTAATGCATACATTCTCAATGCCCTCACCAGGCCCCGGTTTGTGTGGCAGTCCTTTTTAACTGAAAAGGCTTATGGCAGTGCTTGGCACTATCACATGTTATCCCATATCCATTCTTCCCTTTGAGTCAACCTTATAACAGATTAACACCCCAGTGTTTGGGTTAGTTATAGCTTTCACCAGACTGTTCAAGCAGAAGGCTTTTCTTGGATCATTTTATTTAAAGGAAGATATACTACTGAAATAGGGATGATATTCATTGGTTTCAGTGCTTTCAGACAGCTGTTGTTAAACATTCAAATAACTGCTCCTTTTTCACTGCTGTATACAGCCTCTCCTCACTTAGTGACGTACTGTTTTCCAACTCCTCAGACTTTTCGACAGGCTCTCTGACCAGTATTTATACCTAAATGTATATTAATTTATTTTTATTCTGTTTATTTTTAATATAAGTATACTACTGAAACATTTAAAAAAAAGTGGGAAATTTTAGTTTTTTTAAGCCCCAGTTTTCGTAGGGTTTTGGTTTTTAGGATTCGGGTTTTTACAACTTTTTCCTCCAAAAATTTTTTCCCAGTTTTTATACATCACCTCGGTTTTTTTAGAGTTGAAAATGGTCCATACCAAACAGTCCGCCTTCCCCCCCACTCACTCGGGCCCCCAAGCGCCAAAATGACTCAGTTTGCCCTTTTTTTAAAGTGGGGCATCACCCACACGTTTATCCAAAAAATTTGGAAAAATCCATTGTTTTTTTGCTTTTTTATTGAGTGCTACTGCTAAATAAGCCACCCTGGGGCCAAAGGGAAAATTCTGAGTTTTGGGGCCCCCGATAAGGAAGGAGAGAAACACCTTCAACCCGGAAAACAACAAGACTGCAGCTGAGAAATTGTTTTAAGGGGGAGGAAGAGACAGGGGAGAATGTGCCCTTTAGTGATTAAGGGCATGTGCAAAGTGCAGTGAGTTGCAAAGTTTATGGAGAAATATCACCCTAACAAAAAATGTTGCAAGTCATGTTTTTTAAAACATGTTTAATGACAATGCCTTGTTCCATTTTAGGCAAATCTTAGAGATCCCAAAGGAAACAGACCTCTCTGGACAGTTTTTTGGGGACAGGGTACAGTGTCTCTCAAGCTGGTGCTAGTGTCAGTAAAAGACAAAAAAGGGGAATAACCTGGATAGGTTTTTCCCTTTCCCAAAAAAACCCTTCCCTCCTCCCTCTTCCCTCCTCTCCATCTTCCATACGCCAACAAGAATCTTAAATTAAAGGAAAAAGGGAGTTAAAGGTTCATTTATCCATTTCATTAGTCATTTATATTTACGTATTTCTTTGTTTTCTGTATGTAAAACTATAGTACCATTACAGTGGGCCCTCTATTTGAACACCCCAAAAACTCACCCTCATTCCAGAATGCTGTACAAGTGATGTTACCAAACGAATTTATTCCATAAGGAAATGAAAATTAGTTTGTCCATTTAAAACCCCCAAAAAATAAAATTTATAAAAGCACTTACAAAAAAACTTAAAAAAAGGGGAGTTTTGGAGTGTTCAATAGCGGGGTCCACTGTATATGTATTATTTGTTAATTTTTTTGGTGTCTGGAACGGATTAATTGGATTTACATTATTTCTTATGTAAATATTGCTTTTTTTTCGTACAATTGGGTTTTCGGCCAGACTTTCGGGAAACAATTAATCACGAAAACCAACTATCAAAGATACTTGACACAAACCCACTACAGTGGCCCCTTTCCCTTTGCCGATCTGTTATCCCCGATTTCATTTTTACGATTTTTTCCCAAAATATTGCCTCTGTTTTCATTGTTTCCCCTTTTTTCTTGGTATGGAACCTGTCCAGTTCCCAGCACACACAAAAAGCCACCTCCCACACATTCTCAGGCAGTGTTGTGTTGTTTGTCGGGAGTGAACATATCCTGCGAAGCCATACGAAACATTTCTTAATAATCCATTTTTTTTGGCACTTGTTTTTGTGTGACTGCTAAATAAGCCACATGGGCCCAAAGAAAGCTCCTAGAACAGTCCTTTGGTAAAGAAAGGAGGAACATCATAAAATTTGAAAAAAAGAAATCGTAAAAAAATGTGATAGAAAGCGTACGTGTTGCCGCCCTCGCCAGGATGTATGGGAAGGCCCCACATCACCATCAGTTCCATTGTGCGAAGAAAAAGAAATCAAGGAAGCTGATGTTGCTAAAGGGGGAAATGTAATAAAAAACAGATCACAGCAATTGAGAAACAATTGCGGGAGATAGTAGCAGTCCGGGGAAATAAAAGGGGGCAAAGGGAGTTGCATGGGGGGGATCTATAAAGAAGTGGCATGGGACAGTGTTGAAGGCATGGTGAGGGTGCCGTCCGCATTCATGCAGCTGAAAAAATTTTTGCGTGAATTCAAAGACTGTAGAGGCTGAAAAAATTTATCCCCCAACAAGTGTTCACCGGGCGAAAAAGGCCTCTTTGGGAAAAAAAATGCCAAAGATGACCTTTCATCACGCAGGCACTCCCAGGACACAAGCCTATGAAAGACAGGCTAACCCCTTTTTCTGTGGTAATGCTAGTGGGGATTAAACATTATGATGACCTCAAAGCACCACTAAATCCCTGCATACCAAAAAATAAGCCCAAACATCACACTCACTGAAACCCGGCTAAAGCCTAGTACTAAGATGTCTATGCCATTCCAGGTTACACAGCCATACACAACTGTAGGACAGACCAGCGAGGGGGGGAATAGCTGGGGGGGTTTCGGATCAACTTCAATGTATCAATAACCCTTTCACAAGGGATGGACATGGAGAATATATTATTGCTAAATTTGTCAAAAGACCTGCAAAACCCTCCCGTGATAAACATCACATAGTACCACAGTCAAGCATTCACCACTTTTGTGAAAAATTAGGGAAAACCCGATAACTGATACACACATGAACAAAGACCATTTGCTGCTCACAGGAACAACCCCAAAACTCCTACATGACCAAGACCCACAAGTAACCAATTCACAAACACATGAGCTTTTTTCTTGTTGCCACCCCAAAAATATCAAAAACCCACAAGAATCTCTGAGACTAGTATCTCCTTTTTTAGACCACATCTGGACTAACACTATATCCCCTTTAAAATCAAGGGAAAAATTACAACCACCACAAAAACCACTACCCCACCTTTCAAATAACCAACCTAGGTAAATTGCCCCAAGACACTACTAAAGTTCCCTTTCGACTACATAACGGGGTCAGTTGTTAATAACTTTAAAACAGCTATGATTAACATCACGGGAATAATGAGATAAACATATTAAATACAGTCACCCCTTTGGGTTTTTCGCTTTCCCCTTTTTGGGTTTTTGGGTTTTTCCCTTTGATTTTTTTCGGGGAAACTTTTCTTGTTTTCCATTGTTTTAGTTTTCGCCGACCGTATGGGACCTGTCCACCAGTGCCCCCAATACAAAGGCCGGGGCCCCGCCACCCCGCACCTCCCACGCACATTGTCACGAGCCCCAGCATTGTTTTTGAGTGAACATCATCCCAGAGTTTATACAACATTTATTAACAATTCATTGTTTTTGGGCCTGATTATTGTGTTTGACTACTAAATAAGCTACCATGGCCCAAAAAAAGTTCTAGGGGCCACTTCTTTGGTAAAGAAAGTGGGGAACACTGTAGAAATGAAAAAAGAAATAATAAAAAAATATGATAGTGAAAGGGGGAAACACGATTGATTTTAAAGAGTGTAGCAGGCTTTTGGGGGAGTGTAGCATGCATGCAGGGAGTGGGGTATGCGGGGAGTGTAGCAGGGGGAGGGCAGGGAGTGAGTTTTGATGCGGGGAGTGTGTGGGCAGGAGTGTTGCATGGGCGGGGAGTGTTGATTTTATGCAGGGAGTGTTGCATGATGCAGGGAGGGTTTTGGCTGTAGAAAGGGGGTTTGCATGATGCAGGAGTGTAGCAGGTATGCAGGGAGTGTAGCATGTATGCAGGGGGGTGTGGCGCGGGGAGTGTAGCATGTATGCAGGGAGTGTTGCAGGGTTGGGGGGGAGGTTGCATGTATGCAGGGAGGGCAGGGGTTGGGGGAGGTTGCATGTATGCAGGGAGTGTCGCATGTATGCGGGGAGGTCGCATGGCGGGGAGGTCGCATGATGCGGGGAGGTAAACCCCCACAGGGATTGGGGCAGTATGCAGGAGTGTAACAGGTATGCAGGAGTGACAGGTATGCGGGGGAGTGTAGTGCATGCAGGGGTGATCAGGTGAGGGGAGTGTAGCATGTATGCAGGAGTGTAGCATGGGCGGGGAGTGTGGGCATGTATGCAGGGAGGGGCATGTATGCAGGGGGGAACGGGGTATGCAGGGAGGGGGAGCATGTATGCGGGGAGTGTAACAGGTATGGGGGAGGTAGCAGGTATGCAGGAGTGAGGGTATGCGGGGAGTGTAGCAGGGGCCAGGGAGTGTAGCATGTATGCAGGGGTAGCAGGCAGGGAGGGAGGTGCAGGCAGGGGAGAGAGTGTAGCAGGCAGGAGGAGGGCAGGCAGGGGGGAGGTAGTAGGCATGCGGGGAAGTGCCCCCCGGATAAGGACTTATACCTAGAGTCCTTATGGAGGGGTTTCCCTTTCCCAAATTAATGTCTTTTCCCTCCCTCTTCCCTCTCCCATCCAGCAACACCGCCCAAAAAAAGGAAAGTGCCACATTCAGTTCATTCATTTGTGCATGTAAATCTATTTTTAATCCCCAAAAAATTTTTTTTTCCCCAAATTTTGGGTTTCGGGAAGGGATTAATTGAATTTCCATTATTTTTATGGGGAAAATGTTTTGGTTTTCGCCTTTTTTTGGATTTACCCCATCCATCTGGAAGGAAAAATCAAAAACCGAGGGATGACTGTCAGTGGACCCCCGGGTGTTCGTTATCTCCAAACCCCGAACAATTATGTAAGTGTATTTTGTAAGTACTTTTGTAAGTGTATTTTTGGGGGCTAAAGGGCAGTGTAATTTACATTATTCCTTCTGGGAATAAATTTGTTTGTAATGGGACTTTAACAGCATTCTGGAACAATAAATTATGAAAACTGGGGGTCCACCCGTACTAATGAAAAGGTTTTAAAAATTTCCTAAAAAAAAATACCACTATAACAAGCATTGCCCCAAAAAAAATAAAAAAGATTACAGCTAAGAGACTTAACAGTCCCTTAACACCCAAAACATCCTTAACCCCTTTTGGGGGTCGACAGGCCTTCGGAAACTCGTTCTCAGGGTCAAAATTTTTTTGGGAAAAAAAATTTTTTATGAAATGATGGAGAATCTTTTTCCCGATCATAATGACCCAAAAGTATGAAATTTGATTGAAAAAATTATGGAATTATAGGGCCTGTAAATTTTTGGGCTCACCATGTTTTTGATCAGGGTTTTGCCCACTTTTTAGCCCTATTTTTGGCCAATTCCAATGTTCCAGTCCACTAAAATCTAGCTATTTCGCTGAACTTCATTTCTTCATCAATTGAGTACAAAAAAACCGCCCATTTACCAATTTCAGCTACCCAAAAAAAGTGGTCAGAAAAAAGGCAATTTTGGGCCCAAATTTTTACACAAATTTCAAACAATGCCAATTTGAAAATGGAGCCCCGAATAAACAAGGCAGAACCCTACTAAAAAAACTTTCTCTGTTCATTAGTCACATCTCCGGGCCCCCCCTTACATTTTTTCTTTAAATTTTATTCTCACAAAAAAAAAAAATTTACTGTTATGTATACAACTGCATCATTAAAAAAAAGGGGGAAAAAAAATAGCACACTTGTGCAAGAATATTAGACTCGCCAGTTGATGTGTATTGACGCATTGGGGGTTTGTTTTCTGAACATCGGCAAAAATCAAAAACTTTTTCCCTCTTTGACCCCTTTCAAGATACTTGTTTTCAAACCAATAAAAATCCCTATTTCTTTAATATATCTTCCATTCTATCAAATGGACCAAGAAAGAAATACATCAATAAATCCATAAAATAGTGCAAAGTGTTTTTTTAAACCCCCATTGACTGTTTTGGGTCATATATATATTTTCGAGCCACTTTTTGGACGTATTAAAACCTTTTAAAGGGCCTCAAACCCCGGGGGAAAATTTGGGGGGGCCCCCAAATGTGAAGGGGGGGTCTGGGGGTCAGTGTGGCAGAAAAAAAAAGGGGACCAGTGTTTTTGTGGGAACCCCCATTTCAGTAGTCCATGTTCAGCATGCTGGTAAGAAATGTCTGATTCCCCGGTAAATTTGGGACTTTTTTTTCCCCCCAGTGATAGCTCTAACACAGATGAAATCCCTTGAAGATAAATTTTAAAGGTTTTGGGGAGTTTGTGCCCAAAAGAAACCCCCCGGGAAAACCAGAAGGAAGGAAGGAAGAAAAAAAGAAAAAGGAAGGAAGGAATAGATGGGGGGAAAGGGAAAAGGGAAAAGAAGAGATAAAAGGGGAAGGAAGGAAAAGTGAAAGGCAGGCAGGAAGGAAAGAAGAGATGGGGGGAAAAGGGAAAGGGAAAAAAAGGGGGGAAAAAGGGAAAGGGAAAAGAAGAAAGAAAGAAAGGAGAAAATGAGAGGAAGGAAGGAAAAAAAAGGGTAAAAAAGGGGAAAAAAGGGAAAAAAAGGAAGGAAAATGAGGGGAAGGAAGGAAAAAAAGAAAAAAAAAGGGACAAAAAAAATGAAGGAATAAAGGGAAAAAAAAGAAGGCAAAAAGGGAAAGGGGAAGAGATGGGGGGAAAAAGAAGGAAGGAAATAAGTAAGAAAAAGGGAAGGAATGAAAAAAGTAAAGTAAGTTTTATTCAGAAATACACAAATACATTTACATACATTATCATACATAGCAGCATATGTGTGAAACCCGGGGGAAAAAACCCAAAAAAGCAGATGACTTTTTCAGGGGGTTTTTATACCTTAATTTTTTACATTGTAGGATATATATGTCTTTTATTTAAAAGGATTTTGTATACTGGGAAAAAAGGGGAAAAAAGAGTTATTTAAATATAATGTGTGTTATTTAAAAAAAAAAAAATCATTCCCACCTTTCTGTCGCTAACCATTGGGCCCCCTTTTTTGGCCCTTTTTGAACTGGCTCATGCTGTGATGGCTTTGCATGTAAAGGCAGTCTTTTATTCCTTTATTTGAAAAAAGGTGTTTGAACCCGGGCCACTGACGGGGAACTACAAAGGGGCTCCCCCCCTAGTATTTGATGCTTTGCCCCCCTTTTACAAAAAGAAGATTTTTTGGACACTGTTTGTAAAAAAATTTTTTAAAACTTTTTAAGGGTTTTTTTCTCTGTCTTCAATATTCAGCATATCCATGTTGCCCCATCCGGGCCCTTGCTTTTTGGGTCCCAGGCCCAGGATGAATTTTTTTTTTTGTTCTGGGTGATTTCAGTTTATCTTTCAGTTTTTTTAAAAAGGGGGTACCATGAAGGGGGTTTTTGGGTCCTTTGACTTTGGGTGGGCGGCTGGGGTCCTGGAGCCTCAGTGGGAACACTGTGCTTTCTGTAGAGGAACTTCAGTCTTTTTCCCTTTTTTTTCCCTTTTCCCTATCCTTTCCCCCCTTTCAGGGGAAAAAAGGGGGCCCCCAGATATTTTACTGAAAAACTGAATGATTTTTCCCCCATTACGGGGGATATTAAAATTATTTACCCTGCTCAGTTTATATTTGTCCAAAAATGGCTTTTTTTTTCCCCAAAAGATGTAAATAGTTTTTTTCTCTAACCATTTGCTGCAGGACTCCAGTTCCAGTGTTTAAACATTAGCTATACAGTCCCTGGTTTTCCCCCCAAAATTCTTTCCAGAATGGTGCTCAAGTGCCATTCCACAATTTTTTCCCTTTAAAAAAATAATGTCACGGGGAAACTATTTAGACCCCCCAAAAAAACCCCCAAAAAAGATTATGAAAATACATTTACATAAATTTTTGGGTTTTTGGGGAACAGAAAACCCGGGGGCCCCTGTCAGGGCCCCCCGGGTTTTCGGGGCAACCGGGGGGCCCGTCAAATTTTGGGTTTTAAATCCGATTCCTTTTTCCCATAAAAATAAGGGGAAAAAAAATTAATCCGTTCCAGACATCCAAAAAATATTAAAAAAAAATTTTTTTGAATTTTTGACATTAAAAATTAAAAAAAAATTTTAAAAAAAAAAAAAATAAATATCAAAAAAGTCATTTAAATTTTTTGAAGAGTTGTTGATGTGGGAGGAGGGGGGAGGGAAGGTGGTCCTGTTTGTGTTTGGGAAGGGGGAAACCCCTTCCATTAACACCCCACTACAATTTTTCTACCTCCCCTTTATCCTTGCTACCTCCCTGCATGCCTGCTACACTCCCCATCCTTGCTACCTCCCACCCTTTTCTACCCCCCGGGATCCTTTTCTACCTCCCTGCATTTTTTCTTTCACTCCCTGCATCCCCAACACTCCCTGCATCCTCCCCCCCCTGCATCCTTGCTACACTCCCTGCATTTGCTACCCCCCTACATTCTTTACCAAAGGTTGGCACTGGGGGTTTTTTTGGGGCCCCTGGTGGCTTTTTAGCAGTTGGAAAACCCAAAAAAACTGGAATAAAAAGACAATATTTTGGTATGAATCGTGGGTGGTGAGTGGGTAGTGTTCGTCGCTTGTAAACAATAACACACTGGGGGCCGGGGGCCCAGCTCCCCGGGCCAAAAGCAACCTGGACGGGAAACCCCGGGCCCAACTCCGGAGCCCCTTTAAAACCCCTCAAAAATTTGAAAAAAAAAGGGGCCCCTTTGGCCCGGGTCCGACAACCCCCAACACTGGGGTTTAATGTATTTTTTGGGTCTTTCCCCGACACTAACAGAGCACTGTCACCCCCAACAGTAGGAGTTTTTAATGAAAGGGATATCATTTAATAACCCCAGGAATAATAAAGGACCCAAGTACACCGGGGGGAAACCCCATACTATCGGGGAGTGGTTCTGATTCCTTTTTGTTGATTTGGGAAAAAATTTTTTTGTTGCTAAGATAGGATTTAAAAACCCGTCTGTGGGCCATGCCCTACGAAGTTTCTTACATAATATATTGTGGTTGAAAATAAAACCTTTTTCAAAGTTATTTCCCTTGAAAGGGGTTTCCTTTTAAAATTTTTGTTTTATAATCCATCAGATTTTAGGGAGGTGTCGGTTGAGAAAAATCCCCAAAACCTGATTGGTAACTATGAAGAAAAAAGGCCCCCAAGATTTTAACCCCTTGACATAACCCCCCCAAAAATTTTTTTACAATTTTATACTAACAGGCCTATAGTTGCTGACATCAGACTTTATTTTTCCTTTTTAAATAGGAGAACTTGGCCTCCTTGAACCCATCTGGCACTGAAAAGGGGGTGATGGACAAAAATTTTTTTTTTAGCAATGGGGATTGCCAGTTCAGAGGCACCATCTTTTTTTGGGGAAATTTTTATGTTATTCCAAAATGCTCAATTGGGTTTTTAAACCCCCCCTTTGTTTTTTTTCAAAATTTTATGAGATAATTTTCTATTGGGGCAACTGTTTGGGTTACTCCTTTTTTGTATAGTATGTTTAAAAAATAGAGTCTGTTTTAAAAAGGTATTTGATGCAGCGGGAAATTTTACTTATATGTTGATAAAATTTGGGTGTAGTATGAATTAAAACAATTTGAAATTTTAGTTTTTTTTGGGTTTTATCTTTTTAAGAACTATTTGTTTCATCTACTTTTTTTCTATCCCCCAAATGTTTGAGTTTTGGGAGCTTTCTGGGGTTATTTTTTGTACTCTTCGATTTTTTGGAGAATATTTTCCCTTTTGGCCTTTAAAAACCTCTGCACTCTTTTCCCCCCCTTTTTGGGAAATTTTTTTTAGTGCGCAATATCCTGTCTGTCTGCCTTAAATCTTTTTATCAACTGGTCTCTAAATTTTTATTATCTAATATCTCAGTAGTCATCCGGGGTTCAGTTCTTTAATCCTAATCTCTTTAACTGGTGCAATATTATAAAGGGTGGGAGTGAACATTTTTTTTAATTTTTTTTAGGCATCATTTACGTCCGTGCAACTTGTTATCACTGAAGTACAATTTTTACTTTTTCCGGGTTTTTTTAATGTATTTTATTTGGGATTTTAATTTTTTATTTTTCTTGGTTTTCCCCCCTTTAGAAATTTTTTTCCCGGTACAGTAAAGTGAAAATCAATAAGACCGGGGCCCCCCGACTGATTTAATGTTTGGGGGTTTCAAAGTTTTTGGGGGAAAAAAGGGGGGGCTGAGAACTTGTGATCCGGGTTAGTGTATTTAGTTTGAAACCCATTTAAATCCAGAATTTGCTTATATTTTTTAAATAGCCCTTTTTTTTTTAAAACAGATGTTGAAGTCCCCCAATATTACTTTCTCATTTTATCAAGCCCCGAAAGACTTAAAATCCTCTAAGAACTTTGGGGGGGGGGGAAAAAAACTAGCCCCTTAATTAAAGGGGGTTTGGGGTTTTTGCAACCTTCAAACCATAGAATCCCCCGTTTATTGTCTTTTAAACCCGGGTTTTTTTGGTTTTGGGGTAAGTCGTTCTTTATGTGGGGCACTACCCCCCCCCTTTTTTTTCCTATCTAAGTTTTAATTTTAAACCCCTTTTATTTTGACCTCTCCCCAGTCACCGTATCATCCAAACAAGTCCAAAATGGAAAAAGCCTAGTTCTGTTAGCTAATTCTAATCTCTGCCAATTTTGGGGAAAAAGGGGGTTTGGGGGAATTTTAAAAAAGTGAAGGCCTGTTTTTTTCCCGGACAAAACATAATCATCAATAAATGGCAAGGGGTCATTAGCATTTAAAAAAAAAGGGAAAAAGAATGTTTATTTTAAGGGGTTTTTTGTACCAAAAAATTTTTTAAAAAAAAATGAAATTGGCACCCCTTTTCCCCCAAATTTAACACACATCCATTATAAACCCCCCCCAAAAATTCTTTCATATGGTATGTTTACTGTTCTTCTTTTGTACCCCTTTTTTTCAGTGTATAAAATGCCCGGTGGTGTCTGAGATAATAATTTCTATTGTCTGGCATTTATAGTGTTGTTATCATTAAAGAAAAAGACCCCCCCTTATCCCCCACTTTCTTCTGTTTTGCACCTGTACCCCTAGATTGAGGTCCCGGATTAGTTGAATTTTTCCCCTTTAGAGCCACTATAAAAGCTGTGCGCCACTTTTTGTTTTGGGGGTTGGGGGGTTTTTAAAACCGGGGGGTAGTATTACGTTTCGGTTTTTTTGGGCCCCGGGTTGGGGGTTTCTTTCCAGGAGCTATCACTTATTCACCTTTTAGACCCCCCCACTATTTTTTTTAAAACAATAATGATAAAACCCTTAAAAATGAACCCCCCGAGAGCCAAGTTACTCTTCCCTTTACTTTCCCCAACAAAAATTTTTTTTCTTTTCTTTTTTTTTTAAAAAAAACCCCGATTTATCAGAAACCCCCAAAACCAGTAAATACCGAAATCAAACAAAATTTAAATTTTTTTTTTTTCACATCCCCATTACCCCCCCCTTTTCCCCCCTTATTTAAAACTCCCCCCCCCACTTTTTTTGGCCCTTTTTTTTTCAACCCCTTTTAAATCCCTTTAACCCCCCAGTTTAAAAAAAAATTTTTTAAAGGCAATGTCCACAGCCCCTCCACCCCAAAAAGGGGGGCGCGGGCATTCGGGGGATTGAGGCCCGCCATTTTTTTAAAAGGGAGGGGGAAAAAAAACCCCTGCCCCCCCAAAATTCCTTGGAGTTTTTTGTTTTAAAGGGTTTTCCTTTCCCTGTTTCCCCCCAATTGGTAACATTTGGGCATTAATATGGGAAAAACCCAAAAAAATCCTTTTGGAAAATTTTTTTTTTTCCCCCCTTTGGGACTGAGGGAAACCCCCGGTAAGCCCGGGGCAGGTTTTTGGGGGTTTTTTTTTTAGATTTTTTTTTGGGTTTTTCCCCCCATTAACACCTGCAGTTTTTTTTGAAAAAGGTACTGGGGTATAATGAATGTCCCGTAGTTGACAATTTGGGGTATTTGATTGAATTTTGGGGCAGCCATGTTTAAAAAGATCATTTACCCCCCCCTGGCACTGAGGAAAAAAAAAAAAAACCACACTTCCCTTTTACAGACCTGTCAGTTTCCTTTGTATTTTGTTGATTAGTTTTTCCCCTTATGTTGACTTCACAAAACCAGGATATGGGTCACCTAGTGTAGTTTTAAACTGCTTGTCAGGATTGTACGCGGTAGGGCGGTACGATTTGAATGCCGGCCCTCTTTTTCATATTTGGTCCATTTCGCTGTAGTCACCCAGTTTTCTTGTCACTGTAAGTTCCTTTATGGACAACAGTTCCTGAAAATAGACCATTGTGGAGTCTCAACGGCCTGGGGGAATGGCAAAATATAGGAGCAGCCTGATGTTGCTGCCGGGGCCCTGGCCGGTCTGGCCGGGCAACAAGAGCGAAAGGGAAGAAAGGAAAGAAGGGGTTTAGGAAAAGACTTAACCCTTTTGTGTTGACAGGGCCACATGAGGGTGGTGAGTAATGGATAATATGTCATTTTAAGCTGCCTACCCTGACTAGCAATTTGATGTCCAACGCACACAGCTTCTGCTAAGGAAGGAAAGAAGAAGGAAGAAGGAGGAAAGGAATGAAGGAAGGAAAAGAGACGAAGGAAGGAAGGAAGGAAAGAAGAAGGAGAGGAAGGAAGGAAAGAAGAAGGAAGGAGGAAAGGAAGGAAGGAAGGAAAAAAAAAGGAAGGAAGGAGGAAAGGAAGGAAGGAAGGAAAGAAAGGGAAGGAAGAGATGAGAGGAAAGGGAAGGAAGAGATAGAGGAAGGAAGAAAGAGAAGGGGAAGGAAGGAAGAGATGAGAGGAAGGAAGGAAGAGAATAAGAAGGAAAATGAAGGAAAAAGGAAGTAGGGGAGGTTGTGAAGAAGACATGGGTCCCTTTTGTGACAGGTTAAGAGGAGGGTGGTGAGTAATGGTATAATACATCATTTTAAGCTGCCTTACCCTGACTCACAAATTTAGATGTCCACACACACACACAAAGCTTCAAGGCTAAGGGAAGTTGATGGAAAGTGTCCAGTCAAAAGTGGCAGTGAACCCCGGTGCCGACGGCACGGAGCTCGGCCAAATCTTCAACTTTTTTTTTTTACAATTTTTTTGGCCGGTATTAGGCGGCCACTGGAGTTGGGCGAGTTGGCTATCCACCCCGGGAAAGAGGTGGGCCGGCCCAGCTGGGGCCCAGGCACTCAGTGTTTTTTTTACAAGCAAGCCAAATTACCCCACACCACCCACACATTCATACCATATATTGTCATTATTCCAGGTTTTTAGTGCTTGCAATCTAAATATGCCACCATGGGCCCCAAGAAAGCCCAGTGGTAAAGAATGTGGGGAGAAGATTCATGGAGGGAAGCATTCATGCAGGGAGGGGCAGGCATGCGGGAGTGTGAAGGATGCAGGGAGGCAGGAACAGGGAGTGTGGGGTGGGGGGTAGCAAGGAGAGGGGTGTGGGATGCAGGGAGGAAAGGATGCAGGGAGGTGCGGATGCAGGGAGTGTGCAAGGAGGCAGGGAGGTAAGGGATGGGGGATGTAGCAGGGATGCAGGGGGTGGGGGATGCAGGAGTGGCAAGGATGCAGAGAGTGTGCAGGGATGAGGGAATGTAGCAGGGATGCAGGGAGGGCAAGGATGCAGGGAGGTAGCAAGGATGCAGGGAGTGTAGGGATGCAGGGAGGGAAAGGATGGGGAGGAAAGGATGCAGGGAGGGCAGGGGTGCAGGGAGGTGGGGATGGGGAGGAGCAGGATGCAAAGAGGAAAGGATGCAGGGAATGTGCAAGGATGAAGGGAGGTAGCAAAGCAGGGGGGAGGATGTGGGAGTGTAGCAAGGATTGGAGGTAGCAAGGATGGAGTGTAGCAGGGATTGGGAAGTGTAGCAGGGGTGGGAGTGTAGCAAGGATGCAGGGGTGTAGCAAGGGTAGGGAGTGTAGCAGGGCGGGGAGGAAGGATGCAGGGAGGGGGGGATGCAGGGAGTGTAGCAAGGATGCGGAGTAGCAAGAATGCAGGGAGGGCAAGGATGCAGGGAGTGTAGCAAAGGTGGAGTGAGCATCAAAAAACCAGAACCCCGAAAAGAACTTGCCACCTGAGTGTTAATGGGAAGGGGGTCCTCTTCCAAACACTAGCATACTACTCCATCTTCTCCCCCGTGTTGCCCCATCAACAACTCTTCAAAAATGTAAGTGACATGTTATTGTACTATTTATTTTTATTTTTTATAAAATTGTTTTAACCCGGGTACAGGCCTTCTAGGAAAGGGTTTCCCGGGGTTGAAATTTTGAAAAAAAAAAATTTTTTATGAAATGATAGAGAATCTTTTTCCGATCATAACCCCACCAAAATTATGAAATATGATCGAAAACTAACGGAATTATGCCAAGTTACGGTAGCCATGACACTTACGGATCAGCGATTTGCCCACTTTGAGCTCTATTTTCATAAATTTCAATGTTTCAGTCTCCTAAAATTATAGTTATTCGTAGAACTCCATTTCTTCAATCGATTGAGTACAAGAAACCGCCATTTACCAATTTTATCTACCCAAAAAAGTGGTCAGAAAATGGCAATTTTCCAATTTCAAAAAATTTCAAACGATCAATTTCAAAATAGGGTCCAGAGTAAACAAGACAGACATTCCGCACTAAAATAACATGTTCTCTGTTCATTAGTCACGTCTCCAGGCCCCTGTTCCATTACTTTTGCTTTTCATTTTGAATTTTTTTTCTCAAAAATAGAAGATTTACTGTTATGTATACAACTGCATCATTGTAAAATGGTATAAATAATATCAGAGCACTTGTGCATGAATATAAGACTGCCAGTTGATGTTATTGGGGGCATGGTGTGATTTGTTTACTCTTGAACATAGTCAAAAATCGAACATTTTCGCTACTTTGAGCTCAATTTCAAGGTACTTTCATTGTTATATAATCAAAATCATCACTATTTCGTAATATATCTTCCATTCTATCAAATGAGACCAAGAAAACGAGAATACATCAATAAATACCATACGAAAATCGACTGCAAAATTGCTGTTAATCGAAAAAAAGTCAGAGTATTTTTTCTCTCATTTGAAATGTACTGCAGGATTTTTATACTGCGCACACTGACCCACACAGACCCATTCTTTCATATGTATGCCTACCGACGTTTTTGCTTAAATTGAGGGGCCCCTAGAATTTGGGCGATTTAGTACGGCACCAACCCCTGCCGTAAAAAGACTAGTACGGCACCGACCCCCAAAGGGTT